>VNJQ01007196.1:0-16297 GCA_008042515.1 Drosophila truncata | reverse complement strand
TGGATGAGTGCGATCATTACACATGCATATTATAGGAATCGAGCTGTCCTTGATCAATGCAATAAGCTCTTGCATGCCACCACGATCCTCGTTGCCGCCCATTCCATCCACCTCGTCCATGATAAGCACATGCTTTCGAGACACAGCCTGTCCGTGGCCGCTGAAGTAGCGCGAAAGAGATTTATTGCTCAGAAGGGTGGATACTTCGTCTTTAAGCACGCGTTTGCTACGCGTGTCCGAGGCCTTAAACTCCACGGCATCGAATCCCAATTCCTTGGCCACCAAAGTGGCAGTCGTGGTCTTTCCGATTCCTGGCGGTCCGGACAGCAGGGCCCACGGACTAGGTCGTTGTGGCAGCCTAAACTTAAAACTTTCACACTCAGGTTGCATCGCGATGATTGCCGCCCAGCCGCTTTTTCGGGCTTTTTTGCAACATCTTCTCCACAAAGTCCTTGGCTGGGGATCGATGGCTACGCAGAATCTCCGACTGCTGTCTTAATATATTTATATATAATATGATATGTGTAATTAAATCGCTTAAAAGAAGGACAGCATTATTATTAATTATGTTATGTTATTATTATTATTAGTATTATTATTATTATTATTATTATTATTATTATTATTATTATTATTATTATTATTATTATTATTATTATTATTATTATTATTATTATTATTATTATTATTTTTTTTTTTTTATTTATTTATTTATTTATTTATTTAAAGCTGCATACTTTTATTTGGTGTTAATTCCGCAATTCCGTAAGACGGATCGTTTTCTATTAATTCTTTTTTATTAAACTCCTTATTATGCTTTTTAACTTTATGCATGGTAAGGCTCTCAGGTTTTCCTGCGATATAATCGCACATTTCACATTTGAGAGTGTTTGGTTTTTCTTGCCCCTTTTTTGCCTTAGGGCATATTTTATATTCCTAACCCTTTTTATTGTATGTTTCTCTTTATAATAATAATGGGAAACATAATATCCGTTGCAGAGCTCACATTGAAATGATTGCATTTTGTATCTGCATTTTGCTGCAAAATGCAAATAAATAAATTAATTAAAAACAACAAAGGAAGTTAACTTCGGCTCGCCAAAGTTTAAATACCCTTACAGATTGCAATTGAACTATGAAATTAAAAAGGAAATTCTAAAATAATCCTGAGTGGCATAATCTTAAATCGTTCACTGCGTTCCAAACTTTTGACTGAAACTATAATACCCTGGAAGGTACAACAAGAGCTTGTTATTCTTACCTCGGAGGGCTCCTCATCCAAAACGGTCTTATAAAATGTAGCCTTGTCCATTGTAAGTGGCTTGGTCTGTGATCATGGGCTTGGTTTCAAGGAGTAAAGTAAAAAGCCGCTATTTTAGTGTTGACATAGCGGCCATTTTCTTTATCCTAATTGTCATGATCAATGATGGCCGCTTGTGCGGTGCAGTGTTGAAAAATTTTCACCGTTTAGCTTATTTGTAAATTTAGAAAAGCTAAAAATAATCAATTTTCTTATTTTTAAAATGGAAAAGTCAACTAAATTTTTGATTTTTCATATTATCCTTTATTATAATCATTATATTTGAGTAAAAAAATAATTATGATTAACAAGCTTCGATTTTAGCTTTTTTTCTCCGTTTAGAGAAGTC
This sequence comes from Drosophila truncata, assembly GCA_008042515.1. Lineage (NCBI taxonomy): Eukaryota > Metazoa > Arthropoda > Insecta > Diptera > Drosophilidae > Drosophila > Drosophila truncata. The sequence continues at coordinate 14,648 of VNJQ01007196.1, read as the reverse complement.
GAATTAAAATGCGCCATGTTGGCAATGCTTTCATTGCTTTCATTGCTTTTCATTATTGCGAGAAGGAAAGATAAAAATGGACTACAATTATTTCGACATATTAAGAGATCTGCCGATAGTGGATTACTATCCACTATCGAAAACAGATCTTCTGCAAAAAGCGGCAGCCATCATCCAGCAGTTGGAGCAGCAAAGAGACGGCGTGGAGTCGCTTGAAGTCGGTCTGATTAACCTGCTCAACTTCGTTAATCCAGATCGGCTTCGGCGCCCCTACTACATACACTTCGATCAAGTGTTCATGCCGGACGTAAGTAGTTATTATTTCAATTTCCCCTATAAATATATGCATGTATGTCTGTTCCGTCTGTCCGTTTCTATGCAGTTTTAATTTGAATTTAGTGTATTTGAATGAAACTTTGTATTTGTAAGTATATATGTATAAGTATATGTGAATGCTGAGACATCTACAACATTATTGATTGTTGCTTAGCATGTTATTAGCAATATTTATTTATTTCGATGTTGCGCAACACGTTCTTAGCAGTTGGCAACATTTTATTCTGTTTTTCTCATTTTTAACAAAAATTTATCTTTGTCAGTTTTCAACATATTTTCATCAAATTTTAGATTTGGACATGTATTATTATTGTAGAATTTCGGTTTTAATTTTATAAAAATCTGGCAACTATGTCATATAGCTGCCATAGGAACGATAGGTAAAATTTTCGAAAAAAAAAATATATGTAACTTGGTTTTCACTAGATTTGAGATATTTAGAATTTCGTTTTTATTTATTTATTTATTGTACTCTATACTCCAATAGTTACAAACTTAAGGTACAGTCGGGAATCGGCCATAGCAGCGGTGACTTTCGGCCGGAATGGATGTTACATGTTTGCTTAATTACTTATAGGTTTTTACAAATAAATTAACAACTTATTTACATAAATTATTTACAAATAACAGTTTTTTGTGAGTTGAGGAACGGAAAGAATATGTTTATATGAGATGCAAGAGGTTAACTGATTTAAGGAAGTCTATGATTAGCTGGAGGTTTGCAAAAATAGGGTTAATTAACAGATCCGTAAGTTTAATGCTTGGTAAATTTGATCTATATGTTTGTAGGGCGGGACAGTCGTTAAGGATATGGGAGATTGATATGTTATCCGTGGTGCAGAACTGGCATAGATAGTTTGGTGTCGGTGAAAAGCGATGCTCGTGGGTGAGTCTGGTATGGCCAAGTCGAAGACGGATTATTTTTGTGATCTCTCTTCTTGGTAGGTTAGAGGTCTGTGAAGTTTTTGTATAGTCAGCTATGCTTATGGCTTCTGGGTTGATCTGTTGATACCACTGTGATGATTTTTGTAATATTTTTCCCTTGTTTTTTAAGGCATCGGTTTTTAATTTTTTGTTAATGTCTTCACGGTTTACGTTTGGTGTGGTATGTAATGGAGCGATGGTCGCTTCTTTCGCTGCTGCATCGGCATTTTCGTTGCCTTTGATTCCGACGTGGCTGGGGACCCATAAGAGTTTGATTTTGTTTTTGTGTTTTATCAAAAGGTCGCGGATGGATGTGATATAAAAGCTGGAATTGTTTATGTTTGCTAGTGGTAGAATTTCGTTTTTAATTACATGGCTCAATTGTAATTTGCAAGGGTATATTATTGTTTTTAGCTGACCACCAAAAAAGCCAAATGCGCCACTTTTGCCCTGTCGTCTCACGATGGAAACTATTTCCAAATTGTTTTTCTAGACTATGGAAATTCACAGACGGCCATAAGACTGAATGAGCTCCTTACAAATGTTATTAACTTCTTACAAAAATGCGAAATCTACCGTTTTTGTTTAGCAATAATTGCGGACAAGAATGTTATTAATTACAGACTTTACAGGCCAGACATAGCCTGTCTTTGGGACTGCAAACATTGTTTGGATGTCCAAAGATACAGCCATTGTCTGGTCCTGCAACGTTTGTACCAGGATGTGTTTGAGGGATCTTCGTATCAAAGAATTTTAACAAACGCATTGCTGGAAAACAGTAAAAACCCTTCACAAGGGTATGCTGCTGTCATTGCTACAGAAGTTGATAATATGTTCGAGGTGATACATAAGTTTTATTCCGTTTTGCCTGAAGCCCATAGCTTTAGATTCACGTTTTGTAATAATGACCATCTGGAGATGGCAGGGCGAAGATGGAAAATGGCTATGGAGGGATGGAAAAGGAAGGTAATGGCGCTCGGGAGATGAAATGGTACAGCCTTTGATGAAGCGACTGATACCTTCTATCCCAAACTTATAGCTGTATTAGCAACATTGGAATTTATGGGTGAGTAATTATTAAATGACTTATCCCTTTAAATATTTAAGCTTTACTCTTTCTTCCAGATGAGACGTTCTCATGGTGCACCTGAGCAATGCGAGTCTTTTCTGCGGATGCAGCAGCAGCTCATGAAGATGTTCTTCTTATTTCATTATTTTGATACATGGAATGTATCTGGAATGCTTGAGTTCGACTCAAAGGTGGAGAACCTTTGAGTATACAAAATAAATTAAATGTCGTCGTGGATGCCTTGTTAGTTTCATTATAACAAATTTTTAAAAAGTATTCTAATATTTATAAAAATAACATAAATCACAGATCCTTTACATTTTTGATATATATACATTTTTCGTATATATATATAATTTTTTACGATAAATGATTTTATGATTTACATTTAAGTATCTTTATAATGAGCAGCTTAATTAAGTGACGAGATATGATATTTAGCATCACTACTGTCTGCCCCTTTTTTATGCAGTTTAAATCTACATTATGTACATATGTTAAGTCAAGTTTTGTTCTAAAGCACAGTATCCAGACAAGAAAACGTTTCGCAGCGGAACAAAATGTTTAATCTTTTAAAGTGTGACCGCTGTATTCACTTGTTCGTTGGCATTTTTTGAGGGCAATGATGCGAGTATACTTTCTTGAAACCCGCTTAATTTAAAACTTAGGGCATGTCTAACATTTAATGCTTTGTTTTGAAAAATATGTGTCCCTAAGCAAATGGCATGCATTCTAGCGACGCAGCTTCCACTGGACAGCTCCCAAATGTGATAATATAACAGCAATCTAGAACACCTGTACAAGAAAACCGCATGTTTGAATGTGGGTTTTAATTAGCATGAATAAATCGGTGTCCGGTTCAGGAAAGAGCAAGCTCAGGCTTAATTATTTATTAATTATATATTTATGATTCCTTTTTAGGTCCTCTCCTCATCTTCGTAAATTAATATAATTGCCCAAATACAAAAATGTTGTATTTGCCTCTGCCTTAATTTATGTATATAAACTGAATTTACTCTTATAAACTATATTAGACGTTTCCACGCATTTTTGTTCATTGATCGATCCATAATTTTAAATATATAAAGGAACTGCAAGAGACAGAGCGAGAGGCATAGGGTTGAGAACAGCTGTTCGTGAGCGGTCGTTTTAAAGGTCGGTATCCAGACACGAAAACAAATATACTAAAAAAGTGTGTGGCGTTAGGAGATTTTTTTAGTATTTCCAGAGCGGGTGCAAAAAAGAATAAAGATTTGTTCTCAACCCTATGCCTCTCGCTCTGTCTTAAATTAAGGCAGAGGCAAATACAACATTTTTGGATTTTGGTAATTTTATTAATTTCCGAAGCTGAGGGGAGGACCTAAAAAGGAAAAATAAAAATATAAATAATAAATAATTAGGCCTGAACTTGCTCTTTCCCGAACCGGACACCGATTCATCCTTGCTAATTAAAACCCACATTCAATTATGCGATTTCCTTGTATATGTGTTCTATATTGCTGTTATATTATCACTTTAGGGAGCTGTCCAGTGGAGGTTGCGTCGCTAGAATGCATGCCATTTGCTTGGGGACACTTATTTTTCAAAACAAAGCATTAAATGTTAGACATGCCATAAGTTTTAAATAAAGCGGGTTTCAAGAAAGTATGAACGCAGTGCTGCCGAACTGTGGGCGGATGAAAAGCGAGCTGCCGGACTGTGGGCGGATGAAAAGCGAGGCGTTGCCAGATTCCAATGGTTAGCGCCAATGTTTTATGTGTGACCAGCTGCTGTGAAACAGAATTATTGATATCAGTATCAAAGCCCTAGTCAGTGTTGCCAGGTTATGACCTCTCGTATAAGCTAGATTTTTTCCAAAAATAAGCAAAAACAGTCAAAATATAAAAAAATAAAAATAAATAAAATATAAAAAACATGCTATAACCGAGTTATTTGTTGCGTTCACCAGAACAACGTGATCACTGATCACTGATGGATTTCTATCGATAGTGCGTGTCATCCCTAATTTTTTGCAAGATTTTAGTAAACATGATCATCAAAAAGGGACCGTAAAAAAAGTCCGCTACCTTTTCGCGATACTGATGGATTATATCGATGGTTGAAGTATCGAAATGAAAAATAGAGAAATAAGAACGTAACTAAAGGCAAAATAAATTATTATTGATGAAAGCAGTGGTCAGTCATTATAATTACTTAATTTTAACGAATTGATAATTATTTATATAATTATTATTAAGTGTTTGTAGGCAAGAATGAAGTGTACAGTGCTGCATTAGAATGAAATAAATTTGACAGCACGCCTTTTCAATGAAATAAGGCACCACATTCAGCAATAAAGTATTTTATGAGGTCTCTGGTCAAAAACTATTACTTGGACAGTTTTAGGAATATTTTAAAATTTCCCCAGTTGCTTTTTAGTTATGGTTACCTGTCGTTTATTTCAATTATCTTATAAGCAAATTCAAATCAATGTTGGCGGGAAGCAGGAATATAACGATAGGTTCCAAGCCGATGTTTTTTGAGACGGCGTATTGATCATACGCGTTCACCAGAACAACATGATCTCCGATCCCTGAGGGATCAGTGATCAGTGATCATGTTGTTCTGGTGAACGTAACCATTCAAAGTTTTCAAGTTTCCCTACCGTTGCTTACAGATAAAATCTATTTGGCATCGTCCTTGTGACAAAATGAATAAGTTTCTGCAGTTACCTCATACTTTTTGCGTTTCAAAATATCGTCTGCTGCTTCATCGTCTGATAAGCTAACGTACCTTTAAATTAATTTTTTCTTTGTTTTCGACTTTTGAAGATCTTTTCATACTTTTACTTCATATTAATATGTTTAAAGCAATGAGTTTATTACCATTTAGATAAGTTTAATCGAAATTTTACAAATTAAGAAGAAATTCGATGTTTCCAGCGATGAATCGATGTTTTCAAACATCGATGTTGATGACGATACATCAATAGTGCCATCCATAGTATCCCAGCTCTATTTCCCACGAACGGTTGGTCCACGGAAAATGCAGTGAAAATTGCAGCGGAAAACAGTGGACAACATGTGTGGTCAATACAAACCGAGCAATTAACAGCACCCAGCAACCAAAGTGCGCGATCTGTTTCTATTCATGTGTTTATTCGCCTAGCACAAGCTGTGAATTTTTCGCACTGAGAAGTTCTAAGCTTACGCGCTCGTGTGTGTGTGTGTGTGAGTGTGTATCTGTGTAAAGGGCGCAGCTTGGCAGAAAACAACACCCGGAAAATGAGGAATTCCAGCCTGCCATCGCGCTTTTAATTAAATTGAAATTAATTGTAGTTCAAAGCGACAAGCTCGTCGAGTTTTCTTTGTTTTTTCGCGCAACTCGCTGCGTTGAAAATTCAATAAGCACGTAAATTCCATCACACACACACTCGCAGCTTCACCCGCGCACGCACACCACTGCGGATACAGCTAAGCTGGGCGAGAGCGAGAAGGCGAGAGAGGAACGAGAAGAAAGAAGGCAAGTGTAGACTTTGACAACAACAAAACGGGTGGCCCTTGCTTCCTCCTCCCCCAGCGCGTTTGAAACACTCTCCACTACTGGTATATTGTGCCAGGCACAAGGACACGCAGCCTCCCAGCTCACGCATACATGCGCGGCTCGGGGAGCCAGGGTTTCGGGTTTTTTACTTTTTTCTCTCTCTTTTCGTAAACACTTGTCGCCTGCTTCGAAAGGTGCCGCGCCTTGCTTGAACCGTTATTTTCTCTTGGTGTTTTTGGGTTTCATGTTTTATGTTTTTGGCAACACATGTTTACCTTTTCATCATTCGAAGAGAGTGGGCGTAAATACAGCTATTAAAATAAGGATACAGACAGGGACATTGAGGCAGAGCAGCTTGTGATTTTGTTGTGAATGAGAAGAACAACTCAAACACGGGGTAATAGGTGGTAATATACTTTTTTAACATTTTAATTAATTTTTTGAACAAGAACAAGTCCTTGGAATATGAAAAGTGTGCATTTAAGCCGTTAGATTTTTTTTGAAAATTAAAAATTTTACTGATTGAATCTACTGGGTGATATACGCTACGCCTATTTTAATTAAGCAAGCAACACCATTTAAATTTTACATAATATTTAATTGTGATGAATTTAAGATTTTTCGTATTTAATCACACCCTTCTAGCTAATATAACACGTTTTATGAATAAACTTTTGATTATTAATCTTTATATACCACAATAGCATGATTATAATAATAGTAAATGGTATAATAATTTTAAAAATACCCTGACTTAATTCAGTTTTCTTTTTTAAATAGTTCACTTGAAATTGGATTCTTTCCACTTTTTGTTGTGATTTCTTTCGCATAAAAATCCTTTCAGTTTTTTGCTTTCCGGTCCACATTGTACTCTTCTTCTTCCGCGTCTTCTTATCGCCTTTCACATTTCCTTGCGCAAAATGCTCAGAATTCAGGTCATTGCATTTGCTTGACTTGCCGCCACCCATCGCCTCCACAACCACCCACTGTAATTCTCTCACTCTCTTTTTCTTCTCTTTTCTGCGTGTGACTGTTGACTAGTCAATAGATTTTCGCTTTCGTTTTACGCTAAGGAAATGAATTCGAACAAGGAACTTTTCTTCAAATTCACCTTATCGGATTCTTAACTTTTATCGCGCGATGAGGTCAGCTACTTTTCATATTTTATATTTCGCATTTCGTATCTGTTTGCATTATGACGAGGCTTGTCAACACAGCCTGTCTGTGCAAAAGAAGTGAACATAAAAACGGGAACGTATCGATAAGTGCCCCGAGATGGATGATAACGCTCGCCCGCACATGGGATACAGTTACATGGTTCACATAACGGTTCCAGTATCTATATCAAAACTGCAGCAGCAACAGCCAGCAATCAAATAGATAAACGATGAGCAAAGGAGGACAGCCCGATGGGGGCGGGGATCGGTATTTAAAGTTTTAACTACAGTGGAATTTAATATCTAGACTTTTTATCTACAGTACTGATTTTATAAACGTTACTTTAAACTAACTAGAATTATCTATCATAGGGATAATTTATAATGTGGAATATTTATAATGTGTAGGTTAAAAGAGGACTAATGTTAATTTTACGTTATTTTAAATAGATTTTATACATTCCCATAGATACATTTCTCGAGCGATGTTGATCGGTTTTAGACAAGTTTGACTGTATGTTCTATTTACACATGCCTCTTACATGCTTCGTTATCAGCAGTAGCGCTCATGTGTGTTAGTTGAGTGCGAAAGGGGGAGTGGGGCGGAAGGGTAGATAAGCCAGCGACGGCAACACACTTGACTGAAGGAACGCCGCTGGAACTGTTAAAAATACTCGTTTGTAGCATGGCTGTTTGGCTCCGACGCCGTGAATGAGTTTTTTTCTTTCCAATTTATGATAATTTTATTTATTTACTTCTTTTTTGGCAACTCTTGCCGCCCTTGTGACATCATCATTCAGACAGCTAAGGTGATTAGTAAAGTTGGAAATTTTAATTTTAATTTGTTAAAAATACCGTGATTTTAAAGGTTCTTTTTATTTTTATTCATACCAATGAATTCACTTTTGCAAATATAAAATAAAAAGAAAAAGAAAAGAAATAACTCTTCTTGTATTTTGATTTACAAGGCGTCGCATGTTTGCGATATTTTTTTGTACACAAATGGCTAATGTTGCCTTCAACACACGGATGCTGGATTCAATTGTAAACCAACACAGAATAATAGAAGCCGGAGCTGAAACCAAACTTGACTTGGCTTGTTCGGCAAAAGAGAACTAGTTAATCGTGCAGATAAAATGGGTCAACAGTGGACAGTCACTGTAGCTTAGAGATACACAGTTGCAACTCACAGAGTTCGCTGACAGCCGCAATGGTCCCGGCTAAATTAAGTTGCCAGCCAACTTCCATACACAGTGTATACATATTTTATTTGCGATCTCAATTCGCTTTGTTAGCTTTTTGGGCCTTCTTTCCGTTTCGTGTGAGCGGGGAAAAGCAAAAACAAATAATAAAATGGGGGTGGCCGGTACTTGCACTCATTGAAAAGCTTTCCTTTGTTTTTCGGTAGTTTAATTGAAATTGGTTGTCTCTGGGCAGTGATTTACACTCGGTGGCAGGTTTTCTGGTTTTGGCCAGAGCATAAAACGATTTCCATTTCCGTTTTGAGCAGCATAAAAAATCAAAATGTATCTGGTGTCATGGCGTGTCATGTGCTGCATATAAATTAGCGCAGTTCAAGTGTTTGAGCGCTGGTACAGTAGCTTCCAGCTAAGTCAAAATCAATCTATCGAATAATACTATAGGTATTGAAATACTAAAATGAATATATATTATATTAGATATAGATACTTTGATTCACATATCCTCTGTTCTAGAGCTTTCCCAACCTTCCCATTATGCTTTTAAAAAATGCAAGTAAATCGCCCGCCACAAGGCTGTCTTCTTACTTCAAGAACTTTTATCTATTCCTGGCACATGACTTTTTGCAATCTTTAGTTAGGCTTTTATCTGGCTTTGTTCAACAAATTGCCATAATTTGTTGTAAATTCCGTTCAAGTTGTTGGCACGAGTGGTTCGGCTGGTCAGGGGGCGCTTTAGGGGGACTCTCCCCGTCTAATCAATACCCATAGCCACTTGTTTGTTCAGTCAAAGTGTTGCTCAGCTGTCACTTGGTTTGTTTGTCAACGGGTTTTATTTTCCACGTTGTACAGAGCCTATCGTTTCGTCATACGCGCGAAGATATTGGTGTGTATCTAACAGCTACCTTTGACAATACTAATTGATTTTTACACAGATACATTCACATTTTACGTCGTCGATTGTGGTTTCTTGTTGCCGTCTATATATTTCTTCATATTTCCTCCGGGTTCTAGGTTTGTACCGTATATTAGCAAATAATTTGCTATAGCATGTGATTTACATGCTACATGTGTATTTACCGTCGTAGCGGCTGATATCAAAGATCAAAGGAAATTAACTAAGTAAGATCTAGCTACCTTTTTTTATGACGAAAGGCATTATCAACGTTGTACAAGTAGTGGAATTTGAATGAAATGAATAAAATGATTATTTAGATCACTATCCTTCTTTATACAATGTAAAATTCATATTTTGATCCCTTTATTAAAAGAAGGCTTCCTGTTATTTTAAAAGTAATTATAAAGAGCGCGATATTCAAAGCAAGGAGTTATATAGGATAACAGCTCACATCGAGCACAGAAAGCAATTAAGAGATTCTAAGGGGTTCTGAGGAATATTATCTGTTGTCAAGTACAGAAACCAGACAAGGAAGGGCTGCCTCAGCGAAAAAGTTTGCCACACACATGTGTCCCTCCGCTTTACCCTTCCTGCCTGCATATGTATATTTTATTCTCCCTGCCGCTATATATCCATAAAGTAAGGCTGTATATAATGAAATGATAAACAAAGAGCCGAGTCATATAAAAGAGCAACTGGCCGTGGTTGTTGGATGTTCTCGCTGTATGTGCGTATGAGTTGGGGGACTTTAAATAAATATTTTAATGAACTGCACTAAAGGCTGTGCCGACGCCTAAAAATGAGTTGACTTTGAAATGCACTGACTTGCTGTCAGTAGCGATATGAAGAACAAAACAATAAATTCAGTAATTTAGAGTTTCGACTATAAAATACCCGTTCAGTTTCTTGCATCCCGTGCAGAAACAATAGCACACCTCACAAAAATGCTGCGATAAAATAATTATTTGGTTAGATTTTTGCCATTCAATATAAAGAAAAAGTGTATGGGATAAAAAGTAAATTTAATAGATAATTTATGTTGGTGCATACCATGTGTTTAAAAGGCCGCCTGAGATATGCCAGAATACAATATACCCTTGTACCACATGAGGGTACCGCGTATAAAAATCGGCCTGACTGACGGACAAGCGGAGTGCATCCTTTTATACCCACAAGCACACACACATAAATTCTGTTTGTGCGTTTTATTTTTAAACCCCTGAAAAACGTGAAAAAAATGCAAGAGGTGCAAGAGAGACAGAATGGAAAACGATGTGGGATGTAAAAAAGATTTTTTCTTCGTTGAAGTTTTAATTTTTCTTTCTTTGGCCTTATACAAACACCCAGCTGCAATTGTTGTTCCTCAGGCTTTGGCCTGCTTTGCATTTGCTGCCTTATTTTCCCAAGAAATCTTTAAGTGATTCATCTTTTTCTTTGAGAAGGAGTCAGAGGCTCATGAAAGATGCGGGAGATATATTTTAATTGAAATGCGTTATGGGTATACCAGATACAATAATAAAGCTCAGTTCAAAATTACAAAGGTCTTATTTGAAATTGACATGTTTAATAAATGGAAAACTTTAAATAATAATTGAAATATGATGAAGGGCAAGAATTTAAAACTAATTGAAACAAACTAATTGATACGAGAGAATTAACTCTTTTCTAAGAAGGTATACCTAAAATTAAAATATAAAAGGTTTTAACCAATATAATTTAATAAATAATTCATTAAATTATGTATCATATATAAGAGTAGTAACAAGTTTTTATAAAATGCGTTAAGAATTTAGAACTTCGGAAATCATTTCCTAGGATACCCTCTTTCTTTTAACTATTCATAAGAGAACCACGCCCTGTTTCCGACCTTATCCAACACACCTAGAAAGGCAAGCGAAACTTAATTAATAAACCATGAATTTATGCCACTCGACAGCATATGAAAGTCATAAAACTTTGATGAGTGACGAGCACACACAACTTTTTGGGTCACACACTCTCGCACAGTGCATCGCATATACACAGATATGAAGAAGCGAGAAAGATACTTTAACCAGAGGCTTCTGTTTTCATCCTCTGCATTTAGAAACTTGTTAAACTTTACTTGACAAACGACAAACTCTTCACTGCTCAACTTTGGCTGCCAGTGATTAAGATAGACAGATTTGCAGCAGATGGGGCGCATTATTCGCCAATTTGAGCCATGGAATTCAGAGGAGTATGTGGCCAATAAGGCCTGCTAGTTATGGCAAGAACAAACGTATTCCTCGCGAAACGGTGCCAAAGCCAAACTTGGCTCATCTAGCGGTACTTTAACCCCATTTTACGAGTTGTAGTAACTAGTTGGCGGGACTAGATTCGGAGACAACTTCCATGAGTCGCTGAACATCATTAATATTGAGTGCTCGTACAAGAGATGTCCGCATGAGGTGTTTTACTATAAAGGATCACAAAAGTGGGTCTTCCTCATATTGAGAGCGAATTGTGTTGATGTTTTTTAATGAATTTAATTCTTGGAATAATAATTATAATAATGGTCCAACCGTTTAAGAGGAGATGGGATTGCTATGGGTAGATCGGCTTGAAACGAACAAAATAAAAAATATACTCTTCATATCTTATATAAGTAATACTACTAATCCATAATGCTAAATTTCGTGCTTGAAATATAAAATTCTATTTTTACCTACCATTAGTTTATCTGGAAACTCTTTTTGGCATGGTACTATTAATCATTACACAATTAGCAAAGGCAAATAGTTCACAAACTTGCATTTCTTAGACACAATGTTCTTTATGAGCACATTCTAATCTATTGAGATATTTATGACAAAACGTGACTTATGCAAACCGTGAAGCCAAACAAACTGCTTTAGTTTTTAGGCATGACACATGTATATGTATAGGAACGAGGGTTCCTTCATAGAGAGATACTGATATGGTAAAGTTACAGCAACTGCGAAATACCCAAGCCTATCTCCTGCGGTTCATTGAACGCGGGTATCGTTATCAGACCAAGGCATATATGCTTTATAGTGTCTTCTTCAACCTGACTATATGCATATAAGAGACTTGTATCGCATCGTAAATTCACACATTTCTCGCCCCATTCAACCTTATGGATGGGGCTGGCATCCTGTATCTCGCAAATTGACAGCCAGCCGGCCACGTTCGCATTCAAATTTACGAGCCAAGACATAAATATATGCTTCTTTGCGGACGCCGGTCTCTTCATAATTTGTTCATATTTTATTATTATTTTTTCTGCCTATCTTCTATCTTCTATGGCCTGCCCACAGCATAATTGGCGCCAAACTTCTTTTCCTCTCTTTCTATTCATTTCGATGTAGGTTGGCGATGACTTCAAGCTTTGGAGTTTTACTTCTTTTTTTCGAGCGTGGGTTATCCACGTGGGTCGGCTTTTTGGGGCCTGGGGCCCGTCAAATTTGATCGGCCAAGACAAGCGGTACCCCAGAAATAAGAAGCAGAAAAGTAGTCCCATTTGACTTGCCGCCTTTTCCTCCAAAAACATTTCTCTTATTTATATCCCGTGGGTCGCTTTTGATAAGCTTATTTATTTTCACAGGTGCATCACTAATTTCTTCCTCCCATTAGTCTCTTTTGGCTTCGATTTTTTATAAGTTTTTAATGGGTTAAATCATTTCCAGTCAGTCAGTAATTTATTTGAGTCATTGTTTAGAGATTGTCGCCCACTGTTGTCGTGTCATTTATTATTTCAATTCTAAAGAATAGTTTCAAAATGTTATGTGACATCGTCTTTTGCCGGTTATGAGCTGATTTCCAATTCGAATTTGGTTGGTTGGGGGATACACCCGACCAGAATTTTACTTATTTCACGCAAGAAAAGGTCAATTCCGATATTACTCTTAAGGAGCGTGAAGCGACAAGTTCACCTAGCCATATATTTTTTTCCCTTTATATGCAAAATAGGATCTCAGTTTTTGAGTTATCAGAAATTTGGTATATATCGAGCAGTCGAAGAGTAAATAGAAAAATAGTATGAAAAACATATTGCATAAAACCTAAAATACAGCTATTATAATTTAAGATTTTTGTAATATATAAATGTATTTCACAAGATCATTTCACTATTTCCCATCCATTTATTTTGTAAGCAACGATTATGCCTAACATGGAGTTTCCCTACTCTTCTTTATAGGACAACTATGCCAAAACCAAGAGAACTATGATGAGGAAATCGAATGCCACACATGCTTTTTGTTAATGTTAATGTGCCAGCAAATTTCAAAACTGAACGAATAAATTTAGCCAAACCAGTGGAAAATATGCCAGAAGCATTCAAGATCCGACTTAGGAACTCAAGAGGAACGATTGGAACCTTGGAGGCATCGGAGCAAATGTGAAACACATGTGCGTACGTGCGTGTGTGGAGTTGCAGCTTCCAGTTTTCATTATTGTTCTTTTCTGGAAACGAATTGAAATTGAATTAAGCACTCGCACAGACAATAGGGGAAATAAACTGAACAGCTGAACAATTCAATTAACGAGAAAACGAAACGAACCCAGACCATTCCAAGTTAAAGCATTTAACATAGACTTCACCGAAGACAACAAAACTACAAGACAGGACCTAGTAGAAGCCAAGTTGGATCGATCTATGCCACATCCTTAGCAAGTCCTAACCAAGATTCTCGTCTACAAAATGTCCTTGGCCGACATGGGCACAGCATCGCGATCCGCTGGCGGCGGAGGAGGCGGCCGTCACTATGACCTGGCCACCGGAGGCAGCGGTGGAGGTCATCAGGTGGGCGGTGGTCTGCCCGGTGGTCGTATGACCCACTCCCTCAGTACTCCGTCAGGAGTAGATGGCACCCCTTCGACGCCCAGACACCGCGGAGGAAAGAAGCTGACCGTTCGTATTCAGATGCTAGACGATTCGATTACCATGTTCCAAGTCCAGGTAAGATTAAATATACCACTGCCTTTGTGTTCGAAAAAAAAGAAACAGAACCAGAAATGTTCTTATTACTTAAGCATAATTTTTTATACCCTTGCAGGGTATTATAGTTTCAGTCAGAAGTTTGCAACGCAGTGAAGGAGACATCTCCGACCCTATAAAGTATATATATTCTTGATCAGCATCAACAGCCGAGTCGATCTAGCCATGTCCGTCTGTCCGTCTGTCCGTCTGTCTGTCCGTTTCTACGCAAACTAGTCCCTCAGTTTTAAAGCTATCTGAATGAAACTTTGTAGTTAGTCTTCTATATACTCTCACTCGTAAATATGTCGGAACGGGCCAGATCGGACAACTATATCATATAGCTGCCATAGGAACGATCGGTAAAACTTTCGAAAAAAAATTATAACTTTGTCAGTTTTCAACAAAACAAAAAAATTTAGAATTTCGTTTTTAATTTCATGAAAATCGGACGACTATATCCTATAGCTCTCATAGGAACAATCAGAAAAATAATAAAAAAAATCATAACTTCGCTGTTTCTTAACATATTTTCATCAAATTTGAGATTTGGCCACTTAATATTCTTTCAGAATTTTAGTTT
>VNJQ01007193.1:0-15448 GCA_008042515.1 Drosophila truncata | reverse complement strand
TAGTTCATTTTCTGTTAATAAAGAAAAGGTATACATATATATATAATTTTTAAAATTATAAAAAAAAATTTGAATTGTACGAATTAATGCCTTACCAGTGTTTCGAGGTTCCTTTCTTGCTGGTGGCTGCAGAGTTGTTAACTCCTGACTCTCTCCCTCGGTGTTAAAAAGGCTTTGGTAGTCCATTTTCTGTTAATAATTAATAATTATCGTGTTATAGCAGGGGTGCCCAGGCCCATTGCTCCCATGGCTCCTTTGTTTTTGTAACTGGCTCCGAAGCATACCCAGTCGGACTTTGCACCATGCATAAGATGTCCTTTTCCTACCGAAGCGCTCATGGGGTAGGGCCCACCGTCCATGTAAAGTTCTCATTCGCTTTTATACATGGGCGGCCGGGGTAATTCATGATCCCCACGTCGCTGCTCGTCTCACTGTGAAAATCACGTGCAGCGCTCACAGTGAAATGAATGCTGTGGGCTTACAGTGAAATGCATGCCATGGGCTCACAGTTGAAATTCATGCACAAATCAGTGCACAAAATAAAAAAATTCAGCCATTTTTTTATAATTTTCTTTTATTTTAATAGTTAAATAGTATAGTATTAACAGTAAAGTAGAAATTAAAAGTAATTTAAGTTAACTTCGTTTTCTTGTTGTTGTTCTTAGTGACGCGGTCCTGTGCGTACTGGAAATATTTTTGTGTAGTCCTATCAAAGTCAGCGTCCTCCAATAAAAATTTTGTTTTAAAAGCACCTGTAAAAATATAAATTAACATAATTTATTTAATTATCAGAGATTTATATTACCTCTGATAGCTAACGTTAGCAGCAATTCTCTAACGCACAGTTTAGAGTCAGTCCCACGCCAGGAGCAGTGGCGAGCGACTTCATCCGACATTACGTCCCGCCAGCAGTGCCTTATAAGTTTTTCAAAAGATTTCTCGCCGCATTGGGACAAATCGCTGACCTATAAAAAAATATATAGTTATATTAGTTTCTGATTATTTATGTTTTCATATATTTAAACTTACGAATTTGGAAAATATGTTGGAGTCCTTAAGAGCGAGCTCAAAGCTCTTTAGCTCCTCCAAAGATTTAAAGGCCTCCTGCGGCAAAACGGATTTTGACTTCGGCGGTTCTCCGCAGACCTTCGCCTTTATAGTGGCCACCTCACTCCTTAGCGAAGTCACCTCAGATAAAATCCGCCCGAGCAAATCTATCACTTCTGGAAAATACAAAAATACATATATATATAATTTTTAAAATTATAAAAAAAAATTTGAATTGTACGAATTAATGCCTTACCAGTGTTTCGAGGTTCCTTTCTTGCTGATGGCTGCAGAGTTGTTAACTCCTGACTCTCTCCCTCGGTGTTAAAAAGGCTTTGGTAGTCCATTTTCTGTTAATAAAGAAAAGGTATATATATATGCCTAGAACTATCAAATAAATGCATCATTTTTCCTGAAATCGTATTTAATATCATTTGCGGACATTTTGCGGATTCATCCGCTCACTTACGCTTCTTTGTCTGCTGGGAAGTCCGACTGGGTAGGCGAGGAAATGTGTATATATATGTAAACGGCTCTCAGCATGCACCAATGCTAATTGCAAAAACAATTTTTCACTTTCCTTTTCTTATTTCTATTCTTCATCTGCATTTGAGAAAGGTAACGGTTTGCATGTTGTTGGGTAATAAAACTTCATGAACATTTTGTTGTTGCTTTGGCGACGCGCACACACTTGAAGAAATTGTATTATGCTTTTAGTTATTGCATTGTCAGCGCGTCATTTGACAAGTAAAGAGCTATTGATGTTGATAAAATAATAAACTATGTACAAAGTTAAAAATATCATCCATATTCATGTGCATAAATTTTATATTCAATGTTATTCATAATTTATATTTATTATAAAAATATATCACAAATTTTTTTCAGTGTATCCATTGAAATAAAAATTGTCTTTCCTAGTGTTGTTAATTTCTTTTGAATGTATTGACTTTTGCTCCGTCGTAATTACGACTACTCATTTCATACAACGAAAATGGGCACAACAATTTCTTAGCGACAGGCTCCAGAGCTGTTAGCGGCAGGCCCTCGGATTTTTCGCTCTCTCATCCTTATGCTCGCACACTGATTGCGAGTTTGCTCGTTCAGTCGCAGATTGGCGGGTTGTCCATTCCCTGGATCTTAAAAAAAATTATAAAGACACAATTTAAATTTTAACTGCGCTTAGCATTGAGGCAATAAATGAGTAGGAATTATGCTCAATTTTTGACATAATTATTTACCTTTCAATAGGGCTCAGCGCGTAATTTCATGAGATTTTTGATCTATTAATTTTGACCTTTATCTTAATGAAAAAAATATTTTGAACGGAGAATCGCGCATTAAGTCCCTGAATTGGCCAGGAAACAGCCCTGACCTCAACTCAATAGAGCATTTTCCGACTCTTATGGCTGCTAAAAATAATTCAAAGGACGTCAAAAACAATTACACAATTCGAGAATCTGATAGGAAAAGTATTATTTTTGAATATCATTGAGGAATATTTAAGCGCTTTATACACTTCGATGCCCCATAGAAGAAAACGTGTAATTAAAGCAAAAGTGGGTTATACAATGTAATAATTTACTTAACAAAAAAGTTAAACTATATTTTAAACTAAAATATATTGTATAATATAGGAAGCTAAGTATACCTTTGGAAAAAATTTTATTTCTTGAGTATACGCATTGGTACAGTTAATATAAATTTTTTTCTTTAGGTTGTCATATTTATGAAAAGTCAGTAAAAATTATAGGAGTCTGGGAACAATTTTTTTTTTTTGAAAAATAGGCAGCGATAAAATAAAAATTTGTATGCGCTTTAAAAATTAATGTTTCATTAATCAGTAAAAAAAGAATTGGACAATTTAGATAACATTTGCAGAAACGCCAAGCAATCAAACTTACAAGTAAGTGAATTTTTAGGGTGCCCCTTTTTTACCACTCGGTGTACATTTTAGCATTGCAGCAACAAAGGAAAAATGTTTTAAGGCAAAGCTTACATATGTAAATTGTTCAGCGATGAAATGAATTAATTTAACGTTTGTAATCAAGGTTTTAGAACAGCCGAGCTTCCATGCTGGAAAGCGTACGACAGCCGTACATAATGCTAAGAGACTTTAACTTGTGGAGTCCGTTTTGGTGATCCCCTCAAATTAACACAAAGGGTAGAAAAATTGAGAGTGTAATAGAGCAACTTGATTTGATAGTCCTGAACGATGGATCTTCCACACACTTATCCACACACAATTCCCCTACCCACGTAGACCTTTCATTGATAAGATGTAAGATAAGGGATGTAAATATTGGTTGCGTTCACCAGAACAACATGCTCACTGATCACTGATGGATTTATATCGATAACGCACTATCATTCCTAATTTTTTGCAAGATTTCATCCATCATGATCACCAAAAAAGGATCGAAAAATTAGTACGCTGCCTTTTCGCGATACTGATGGATTATATCGATGGTTGAAGTATCGAAAAGAAAAATAGAGAAATTCGAACGAAAACCAAAGAAAAAATTAATTATTATTAATGAAAGCTGTGGTCAGTCATTATAATTACTTAATTTTAACGAATTGATAATTATTTATATAATTATTATTAAGTTCTTGTAAGCAAGAATGAAGTGTACAGTGCTGCATTAGGATGAAATAAATTTGACGCACGCCTTTTCAATGAAATAAGGCGCCACATTTTTCAATAAATTATTTTATGAGGTCTCTGGTCAAAAACTAGTACTTGGACAATTTAAGGAATATTTTAAAATGACTTTAGTTGCTTTTTAGTTATACGTACTGTTGTTTATTTCAGTAATTTGATAAGCAAATTCAAATCAATATTGGCGGGAAGCAGGAAGGTAACGATAGGTTCCAAGTCGATTATTTTTTAGGGGCTGCGAAACGTATCATACACGTTCACCAGAACAACTTGATTACTGATTACTGATCCATCAGTGATCAGTGATCATGTTGTTCTCGTGAACGCAAACATTCAAAATCTGAATAAAAATGCTTAAATTAAGTTCCAAAACAGAGCAGAGTATATTGAAGTCTAAATAGCGGTAACTCTGTGGAATGTTCTGTTTAATAATGACACCGACACCTTGCTTGGCACCAATGTTTTGTGGTAAATTGTGGAAATATCCGATATAGCTTTTTGGGCATATACAGTTTTTAAAAAGTGTAAGTTCGTTGTAGTTGTTAAAAATATAATATTAATATTCCATTGTAATATTTTCATGGCATGGGTTAATAAAAATAATATTTAAATATGTTCTTTGTCGATAACGGCAGTGACACGGGCTTAAAAATTGACAGCGGCCAAGAAGACCCCAGTGGCAGCGGCAGCCAAAAAGACGCTAGGGGCAGCGGCGGCGGACAAGAAGACCCCAGTGGCAGCGGCGGCGGCCAAGAAGACCCCAGTGGCAGCGGTGGAACGTTTAACGGAACGACAGGAGGCGGCACCTGCGCCCTAAAGCCAGCGGCTAACAAATTTTGCGCACGCGAAATGCACGCCTCCTGTCGAGTCCGTGAGTGCCTCGACCACGGCACCTTGATGCCCGCGGAATCAAGTAATATTTTAGCCGCGTCGAAGGCGGCCGTCTTCCGTCTCTTGCTTTCGTTTTTCTGGTCCATCTATATCAAAATAATATAATGCCGGAGGGATTTTAATCGGAATTATGGTAGGGGGCGGGACAGCAGCAGATCACCAAAAATTAACTCACCTTGATTGCAGAGGTTTGAAGACATCGATGTTTGCCACATCGAAATTTTTGACGTTTATCAAGTGAAAACAACGATACATCGAACAAATTTTCAATAATGTAGCAAATTCATTTATTTTCGAGATCGATTTTACGATTTGTGAATAGAAGCTTATCAACTACTCTAGCCTTTAAAGAACACCTTCGTTCCGAAATAATTTGACCCGCCTTGCTGAACATACGTTCAGAGTCGCAAGAGGTCGCAGGAACGCACAAATGTTTCTTGACAATGGACTGCCAAATTCCTTCATCAGAATTCTAAAAAGAAACAAATAATTAATGTTTGGATTATATAGAAGGATTTTGTGCAATACCCTCCAAAACTGTAGAGGATTTACATCCTCGCTGGCATTTGCTTTAAGCAAAATTGCCTCAGCAAAATTATAGCATCTCTCTCTGTTGAAGCTAGGTTTGGATGCTATTTTTGTTTGTAAAAATTCAAAGCGTGATCGCTTCGGTGGATCGGGTGGTGTTGGCGACGTCTTTGATGACAATGAGGACAATTTCTGTGAAAGTTCTTCTTCCAAAGCCTTTGCAGCCTCATCGGCATTGAACGCGTCTAAAAATCCATCTTTTTTTAAACGGGGGTCTATCGAAGTAGCGATATTTAACCACATAGTTATTGGAACTTAAATTTTTTCACTTGATTATTGTGAAAATATGTGATGTGAAAATCGATGTTAGAAATGATGTATCGATGTTGGGCTTTTTTGTTCAAACATCGATACATCGGTATAACATCGATGTATTGTCAGGGCACTAGTTTGAGCAAGGAACGTAAGCGAAAATCGCCAGTCGTTTGTCTATCTTGCTTTGGCCTGGGTCTGGGCTGCTTGCGAAAAAAAAGCTTTGGTGCCATATATCCGCAGAAACAGGCATACTTATTTTCGCTACTGCATGCGTGCTTATATATTGAGCCGGATACAGTGTTTTTGCATTCTGGGCACCTTTTTGAATTTCTAGGGGGAAAATCAAGAGTGTTCTAAAGAGTCATCAGCTCCTCAAAACATATACCTTTTGCTCCTGAGAACACCTCATGTATTACTTGTCTTTGTCATGTTTTTGCTTAATTACTTGACGCGGCTCAGCAGTTGTTTTTTTAACAGGCGAATGGCCGAAAAGGTCCCGATATGCCATATCTTCGTCCTAGGCTGGAGGCGGGACTCGTCGGGACCGGTCTGTCTCCTGTTCCGGCCAAGAGCACGCCAGTGGCGGCGACGGAACACTGAACGGAACGTCAGGAGGCGACACCTGTGGCCTGAAGCCAGCGGCTAACAAATTTCGCGCCGCTTTAATGCACGCCTCCTCCCCAAAACATTTTCTGGATTTGGGCGTTGCGTTCTAGCATCTGTTTCTTTTCCGAAGGATCAGAAATTCGTCATTTTTTTAGGTCTATCTTATAGCCGGCATGCAGACGATCTCAAAAAATCGTAGCCAGGAATGCAGTGGCTCACTCCGTATTTTAAATTTTTGATTATTGGCACGAATTGAAGGCACTTGAAATTCTTATTTCCAAGGAAATCTTTTTGGCTTGCTTGGCATATTGGGCATTGCTGAAACGACTTTTGCATCAATAGCAGTAAGATTTAGGCTAATTCTCACATACACATTTTGTCTGTCATTAAGTTGTATTTTTCTTGGCAGTAGCTCTGTAATTTCCTTTTCTATGTCCTTTTTTTCTTTTATAATCGATTCTTTAGTTTCTTTCAAAAACTTTATCTTTAAGGGACGACAGAACCGAATTGACTGCAAAGTGCGATTGTTCCACAACAAATTTCCAGAGGAGTCAATCATTCGAAGAGGCATTATAGTGGTGGCAAAACGGCACGAGTCTGCGATTTTTTATCTGCATATGCCTGGTTACAATTAGCCTGTCCAGTACTGCCATCAAAACCGTAGCTTACGATGAGCTCAGCAAATAGGAAATCAGTTTGTTGATTGGTCAAAACATTCTGAATTACACCCTCTTGTAGTGCCACAATTCCGGAAGCCATATGTGCTAAAAGGTTTTGCAGGGCGACCTTAGCTACCGTCTCCCAAACTTCAATGTTCACTTGTCTGCACTTTTTTTGGCTTTGCTACATCTTTATATAGGGGGTAAATGTCCACTATTCATTTTCGCACGTCGTCCCGGAACGCACAATACTGCTCTTTGGAAAACCCTTGATCCAATATTAACGCTAATGCATCATCTTTGGACGGACGTATGGGTTCCTTATTTGGCTTTGCTAGGAATTCCCTGACTTCGATGGCTTTCTCCGGGGTACTTGCAAAAATTTTGAGAACAGGAGCAAGATAATGTAGTCCTTGCTTTCGGGCGGCTGCACAAGAGTACTTCATTACTCTGTGACTTTGACAGTTCAGCTGCCTGCAGTCTTTGAGCCCTTCCGCCTTTGACACAAATGACGTATTACGCATTCTTAAAGGTAAAGTTGTTGTGCTGCTTATCCATTTTATGTGTTTACTTTTGAAGTACTTGTAATTCCTATTACATCTTTCCCATTTATATTTTGCATTTTTTTGCAAAACTTTTAAAATTTTAGTTTGCGAACATTCCGACTATTTTTTTTTAAATTAGATAACTTTTAAAAAATGACTGAATGCCACAAAAAGTGACAAAAAACCCCCCGTAGTTTTATTTCTTTCATAAAAAATGAAATAGTGCTGCAAAAATGGTAAGTCCAATAACTCTAGTTTTAGGAATTGTGCGCATATGCACGGTATACTGGCTTATTAATGAAGAATTAAACATTTGGTGAAAATTGCATAAGTTTCTATCCATAAGTTTTTGAGAAAATCGCTTAACAGTGGTTGGTGTAGGTGGGCTGCTAACGTAGGCGCCAACTATGAAAATGGAACCAGATGTAAACTTGCAGGGAACCAGTCTCTGAACTAGACATCGGAAGCGTGACTATCGTGTTCGTAACTTGAAAATGGAACCAGGTGGTGAACCTGCAGAGAACCAGATATAAATATACGGGGGTGCCACAGAAATCGCTTCCGCTAAATTTCACTTCAATTTCATTCCGCGGTGCCACAGGCAATCCGCGGAAGTATTTTGCGCTGAATGAATCAGCGCTCAATCAGCGCTAAATCCGCTAAAGTGTAGTGCTGCCAGCTCGTTTGTTTCTGTTTTTCGAAGTCAGGGTCAGCGATGCCAACTTTTATTGTTAAAAATTCACTTAAGGGAAATTAATAAAATATATATGAAACCGCTTTTGTTTTCGTTAAAATAAACATTAAAAAAAATCAGTCTTTAAAAGTAACATAAGTTTTACTCCACAATTAATTTAATTATTGTGCAATATGTGAAAACATTTGTCGGACATTTTACGTCTGCCATGTGGCATCGCCTTAAAATAGTCATCAGCTGTGCAGTGTTGATTATAACAACAAAGCAAATAAGAAGAAGAAAGCGCGCTCAAAATGTAAGTAAATTTGATTTTATTTTTAAATTCTTATACATTTTGTGCCTTTCTAAGGGGAAAACATCGCATCGGAAGCGCATCTTAGTATTTTCCTCTGCATATTCTCCCTTCTCATTTCCTTCCGCCGGAGCTCTTCGATTGCTAAAAGCCTAGCTAATGGCATTTTAGTTTAAATTCAATTTATTTTTATTTTTAATATTCGCTCAAAGTAATTATGTGTGTATGTTGATATTTTTGCCAAAATATGTTTACATGAACATGTGTTTAATTGAACAGTTAATTGCAGCGCGAAAAGTGCTGCCAGACATGGTGAAACTAATGGCTGACAGCTTCTAGAGATGTTTGTTTTTATTGGCTGTATAAATTAATTAGCTATACACAAATAAATTTAAATATTTAAATTTAATTTTGAATTAATAAAACCCGTTGCTCTGCAATGATAAAATATAAAATAATGTTAAACGAACATTAGGGAAATTTTAATTTGAGAGGGCTGCCACCCTCAGCAGCAAAGTTCGAAAAGGTTTGCTAACATGCTAAAAAAATGAAATCACTCGAAGTGCTGTGGCACCGCGGAAATATTCGCGCGGAAATGGTTTCCGCGGAAAGCAAAATCCCTAGTGATTTCTGTGGCATCCCTGATACATATGTATTCAAATATATATATATATCGGGGGTGCCACAGAAATCGCTTCCGCTAAATTTCACTTCAATTTCATTCCGCGGTGCCACAGCCAATCCGCGGTAGTATTTTGCGCTGAATGAATCAGCGCTCAATCAGCGCTAAATCCGCTAAAGTGTAGTGCTGCCACCTCGTTTGATTCTGTTTTTCGAAGACTGGGTCAGCGATGCCAACTTTTATAACTTTACGCTCCAAAAATTGAAATTTTTATTTTGTTTTTATTAGCTGTTTAAATTAATTAGCTATACATAAATAAATTTAAATATTTAAATTAAATTTTAAATTAATAAAACCCGTTGCTCTGCAATGATAAAATATAAAATAATGTTAAACGAACATTAGGGAAATTTGAATTTGAGAGGGTTGCCACCCTCAGCAGCCAAGTTCGAAAAGGTTTGCTAACATGCTAAAAAAATGAAATCACTCGAAGTGCTGTGGCACTGCGGAAATATTTGCGCGGAAATGGTTTCCGCGGAAAGCAAAATCCCTAGTGATTTCTGTGGCACCCCTGTATATCCATATTTTCGATGAGCGGCCCGCCAGAAAATATTCCTATTGACATCTATCGACGGTCTGCCAACTCCAAATTCATTGCCCGCATTAAAACAAAAGGAAAAAGATTAAACAAGTCTATTTAATATATTTAATTTTTGCAGATGGTGACTAACATTTACGTGTACAACGATGATCGAAGTCGCGGAGGCCGCGGCCGTGGAGGAGGAGAAGGCCAGCACGGCCTTAACCGGGTCAAGCGGGTGGCTCTGATCCATAAAGTGGCCAAGAGCTACCCGCCGGAGGAACAACGCCGAATGCGCCAGGCTGTAATGGAGGCGCTCCGTCCTGTCTCAGGGGATGCGCAGATTCTTGTCGACTTTATTGATGGACTCCAGCATCTTGTTGTCCTCTGTCGAATCGTTGGCGAACTCGAAGCCTGTTCTTCTTCATCACATTGTCCTTGCCCTGTGCGGATATTGGTATTTGTATTAAGTTAATATAAGATTTTGTCGATTTTGTCCGCTCCTGATTTTGGCTTTGCCTTATCTGTGGCATCCTTTTCATTGGCCTTCAGCTTCTTGTCATCATTCGCGCCGTTGGCCTTGTCATTTTCCTCCTCTTTCTCATCGTCGTCGTCTTTCTCCTTTTTGGCACCATCTATGCTGTTCTTTACAGCCGGCGGGATTTCTTCTTTTTTCAATAGCGGCTGATAAAATTAAAAAAAAATAAATAAATATGAATTAATCAATACACATTACAATATATTTCAGGTAACGTAATCATTATAAGTTTTATTTTAAAAATCACATGATAATGATTACAGATTGATTTATATTTTTTTGATCATTAATAATGATTAAAATTGAGTAATATAATATAAATCAATAATAATTATTATTTTTGATCAAAAATATAAAAATCTGTTTATATTCATTATTTTTAAGCAAAGATATAAAAATCAAAAATAATGATAATTATTGATTGAAAAAAATAAAGCTCAAAAATAATCATTATTGACGAGTTTTATTTTTTTCACTCACCTGCATGTACTTATAGAGCACATCCAAATGATCAATTGTGCGCTATGGGCTTGCCACGCCCCCCTCCGCATCCCGTGAAATAGGGAAAAGAGTGTACACACACAAGCATTCATAGTCATATTTGGTGTGCTATACCTCATGATCTCCAGTGTGTCTTGCCTTCCGGCCCCTTGACATTTTTGAAAATGGGCATTGGGGATATATGATGGTTTTATAGGATATAGATATCGTTTTCTAGGATATATTGACATAAGGGACACACACACGTTTGTCCTTGGCTTGTGCAAATTAGGGCATTGTGCTATAGGACGTAATTTAATGTTAAAGTTAAAGAAAAAACATTTTTTCAATTAAGTTGTAATTATTATAAATATTTTGTTACATTTTATCAGGGACCGTAATCATTATAAGTTTTATTTTAAAACCTCAAACGGTAATAATTATTTTAAGATTTTTTTCTTTTGCCATAAAAAATAATCATCAGACTTGAGTGAACAAAATAAAAATTACAAATAAAAATCATTTTTGATCAAAAAAATAGAATTCAAAAATAATGATTATTCATGATTTTTATTTTTTTGCTCAAAATAAAACTCAAAAGCAAATCACGGGTTCCGTGTTAGACTTGCCACCAATATTATTTCATATTCTTGTATGAGGACGGTAAAGCTACCCCCCGTACCGAAATATTTAATTTAAGAATTCGTTTTTGGGCTTTGGTGCAATATTTTGTGTTGCGTATAGTCACAAAAAATAGTTTGTTCTGGTACATTTCAAAGCCAAACAGTGCGTTTACCAAAGGCGACAAAAGGATATTCTCTGAAAAAAAAATCCGAGCAAAACAATCGTAGTCGTCTTTTTTAATATAGCCATGAAACCTTCAACTGCTGAAAATTCATTCCTTATCGTGTTTCAATATGGGTCGGAAGTGTAATTTAAGTCTTCGAAATTTGTTCACTTTTAAAGTAATGTTTCCCGGAAAGTAATGTTTCGGAATGCAAAATTTGCAAACTAACTTTCCGCGGAAACTATGTGTGCAAAATGAAAAGACACTTGGAGGATAAACATAAAAAATGAATTTAATGAACT
The DNA here is from genome assembly GCA_008042515.1 of Drosophila truncata. NCBI lineage: Eukaryota > Metazoa > Arthropoda > Insecta > Diptera > Drosophilidae > Drosophila > Drosophila truncata. The sequence continues at coordinate 3,900 of VNJQ01007193.1, read as the reverse complement.
AAAGGAAAGCATTGGTAGCGAAGTACCTGAAAAGAAAAAGAAGTTTTCAGTAGTAATGGGACAAGAGGAAGTAAAAAATGCATGCATTGACCTAGTGACCGTAGCAAAAATTCCTTTGGCAGTGCTGGAATCCAAAGGATTTAAAACGCTAACGGCTCAAATTTTTAGTGGCCTGGACATGCCCACCGTAACATCCAGAAACATAATGAGTTTGGTCTCAGAAAAATACAATGAAATGAAGAGCGCAATGCTAAAGACTTTTAAAAACAGAATCCTTTGCTTAAAAATGGATACGGCCTCAAGATTAAATCGAGGTATTCTGTGTGTGAACGTGCAGTTTATAGATCACGGTGAAATCCATGTTAATACGTTGGGTCTAGTAGAGCTGAAGCACTCGCACACTTCGCAATATATTTGCAATGAGGTAAAGGCCATTTTAAGTGACTTCAGCATTGGCAAGGAACAAATGTATAGCTTCACTACCGATAATGGACGAAACATGATTAAAGCAGTGGAACTGCAAAGTAGCGGCGAGGTGGACGATGAGGGCGATGCAGATGGAAAAGAGCATTTCGATGATGAAGGGATGTTTAACAATTTGAAACTGCACTCAGTTCAGTCAATGAAATGTGCAGCGCATACCCTCCAACTCGCTGTCAAAGACTTTTTACAGCGCCTTGAATCTGTCGATTTTATTGACAAAGCACGTCGCATTGTGAAGCTCTTAAGAACGCCAGCGTACAGGTAATATTATTTCCTTTTTTTTTTCGTTTTTTCCTATTTTTAATTTCGCTATTGGGTTCCTGGTTCTGGTTCTGGGGTTTAGGTATTTGATAACAGATGAGTCCTTGCCACAACCTGTACTGGATGTCCCAACTCGATGGAGCTCTACGTACTCAATGTTAAGCAAGCTTCAACAATTTGAAGAATTTTGCAAAAAGCGCATTAAAGGTTCCTTAAAACTTAGAGCCAATGAGTGGGGTGACTTAAAAAGACTTGTGAGTACCCTGGAACCGGCTTATCTCGCCACAGTACAGCTGCAAAGTACCCAGTTGTTTATGGGTGACTTTTTTAAGTTATGGCTGGAGCTCAAGCTCACTGTTGACGCAATTAATACTCAGGAAAGTCAAATTTTGAGTAATTGCATCCGCGAAAGGGAAAAAAGCCTTTTGGCACGCGAAGCAGTCACTTGCAGCATTTACTTAGACCCGAGAATACGTAGAGTGTTATTAAAAAATCCTGCCGAACTGATGCTCGCTAGGGTGCAATTAAAAAATCTTCTTTCGAGACTACTTCACTTAAAAGAACGAGTTAGTATTAATTTTTTATATAATATATACGTTATTAATATACATATATTTTCAGACTAGTACAAAAGCGCAAGACAGAGATGCTCCATCAACATTTGCAGGCATCTCTTTTGGACAACTTCTTGCAATCCATTGAAGTTGCTTCAGGAGACGAAAATGAAGATGAAGTGCCCAGCCATTTCAGAAAGGGATATGGTGAAATTGACGGTTATAGTCCAAAGCCAATTTCATCGACCTCCAATATAATGGAGTATTGGGAGGAAAAGAGATTTGAGTACCCTAACTAACATATATCTGCTGGCAAAAATAGTGCATTCGGTTCCAGCGACCCAAGTGAGTGTCGAAAGAGCATTTTCGGCACTAAAAATAATGCTAACCGACCAAAGGTGCAACATAGCGGACGATTCACTGACTAAATTACTTTTTGTCAAGTTAAATAATAACTATTAAATACAAAATATTGCACCAAAGCCCAAAAACTAATTCTTAAATTAAATATTTTGGTACGGGGGGGTAGCTTTACCGTCCTCATCCAATAATAAGAAATAATATTGGTGAAAAGTCTAACCCGTGATTTGCTTTTGAGTTTTATTTTGAGCAAAAAAAATAAATATCATAAATAATCATTATTTTTGAATTCTATTTTTTTGATCAAAAATGATTTTTATTTGTAGTTTTTATTTTGTTCACTCAAGTCTGATGATTATTTTTGATGAAAAGGGAAAAAAGTATTATTTTTATTAAGTTTAACAAACGTTAATTTTGACAGTGATTCGCTTGACAGTTTGCTCCTTTGATCAGTCAAAACTAATTTTTTCAACGCTAACTTGCGTGGCAGGTACAGCATGCACAACGTTGGCTAGCTCGAAAAGATGCGGGTACTGAAATTTTTTCCCTTCCCAGTATTCCATAATATTCTCATCTAAACCAATTAGTTTTGGATTATAGTTATCAATTTCAACATATCCCTTATGTAATAGCAAAGTATCAGCGTCATCTTCGTCTTCGCTCTCCTCTTCAGAAGCCACTTCGATTGAGTTCAAAAATTCGCTTAAAAGCGAACATTTCTTGGATTTTTCCGAATCCAATACGTTTCCAGCTGCTAAAGATGTTGAAGCAGTAGGGCTTTCCCGGCAAGACTGAGATTTAGAATTCACCTGAAATATATATATTTATGCGTTATATCTACTTTTTTAAACTGTATTGATAAGAGATATGTATATAACTTTCTTTGTTTTCAAATAATGAATTTTAAATAAAAGCTCCTTCAGATGTGCTCTAGCGCGCATACGGCTTGTGGGATTCTGCAGCAGTACTCTGCGAATGCGAGGGTCTAAATAAAGACTGCCAAGGACAGCATTATTCTATTCGTTAACAAGGTGACTTCCCTCTTCTCGATGCATTTCCGCAAACTCTCGTTGTGTTCTGTTTTCAAGGCACTGACTTGGAGCTTCAGCTCTAACCATAGCTTATAGAAGTCGCCCATAAATAATTGGGCGCTCTGCAGCTTTTCAGTCGCTATGAATGCCAGGCTCCTACGACTGGATCAAGCTTTTTATTTTACTCCAATCTTTCGAAGTCCGCTTCACTGGAGACTTCAGATGCTTCTGGCAAAACTCCTGGAAGCTTTGAAGCTTGTTTAATAGACTTCTGCATGAATGCATCCAAAACGACAAATGAATCACTTATTCTAAAAGTGGGCACACTCTTTTTTCTGCACAGTATATTTGGGTGTAAGTGAGTAGGGTAGTAGTGGTTGCGTTCACCAGAACAACATGATCACTGATCATTGATGGATTTCTATCGATAGTGCGTGTCATCCCTAATTTTTTTGCAAGATTTTAGTAATCATGATCACCAAAAAGGGATCGTAAAAATAGTCCCCTACCTTTTCGCGATACTGATGGATTATATCGATGGTTGAAGTATCGAAATGAAAAATAGAGAAATAAGAACGTAACTAAAGGAAAAATAAATTATTATTAATGAAAGCAGTGGTCAGTCATTATAATTACTTAATTTTAACGAATTGATAATTATTTATATAATTATTATTATGTTTTTGTAAGCAAGAATGAAGTGTACAGTGCTGCATTAGAATGAAATAAATTTGACAGTACGCCTTTTCAATGAAATGAGGCACCGCATTCAGCAATAAATTATTTTATGAGGTCTCTGGTCAAAAACTATTACTTGGACAATTTTAGGAATATTTGAAAATGTCTCCAGTTGCTTTTTAGTTACGGTTACCTGTTGTTTATTTCAATTATCTTATAAGAAAATTCAAATCAATGTTGGCGGGAAGCAGGAAGATAACGATAGGTTCCAAGCCGATGTTTTTTGAGACGGCGTAATGATCATACCCGTTCACCAGAACAACATGATCACCGATCCCTGAGGGATCAGTGATCAGTGATCATGTTGTTCTGGTGAACGCAACCATTGTCTGTTTTGACTGACGGTGTTCTCACTCATGCCATAGTTGTACAGCTGTTTATGAGTACAGAAAAATTGGTGTGCAGTAGCACTAACCATACAACATATAGACTACTCATTTCATACAACGAATATGGACACAAAAATTTTGTAG
>VNJQ01007189.1:0-10261 GCA_008042515.1 Drosophila truncata | reverse complement strand
GATGGATTTTTGGCCAAGTTATGGCATTCCCAAACTTCGATTTTCATGTTGCCATTATTCCAAAAAAAGATAAGGGTGGGGGTCGTCAAAAATGTGAAAAATCTGAAATTACAGAAAATTAATTAATTTGGTTTGCTGGTTCGTTAAGCTAATAAAAACAAACACTTCTGTGCTTCCAGAATTGAAATTGATGGATTTTTGGCCAAGTTATGGCATTCCCAAACTTTAATATTAATGTTGCCATTATTCCAAAAAAAGATAAGGGTGAGGGTCGTCAAAAATGTGAAAAATGTGAAAAATGTGAAATTACAGAGAATTAATCAATTTGGTTTGCTGGTTCGTTAAGCTAATAAAAACATACACTTCTGTGCTTCCAGAATTAAAATTGATGGATTTTTGGCCAAGTTATGGCATTCCCAAACTTCGATTTTCATGTTGCCATTATTCCAAAAAAAGATAAGGGTGGGGGTCGTCAAAAATGTGAAAAATTCGAAAAATCTGAAATTACAGAAAATTAATTAATTTGGTTTGCTGGTTCGTTAAGCTAATAAAAACATACACTTCTGTGCTTCCAGAATTGAAATTGATGGATTTTTGGCCAAGTTATGGCATTCCCAAACTTTAATATTAATGTTGCCATTATTCCAAAAAAAGATAAGGGTGGGGGTCGTCAAAAATGTGAAAAATCTGAAATTACAGAAAATTAATTCATTTGGTTGGTTTGGGGGTCGTCAAAAATGTGAAAAATTCGAAAAATCTGAAATTACAGAAAATTAATTAATTTGGTTTGCTGGTTCGTTAAGCTAGTAAAACAAACACTTCTGTGCTTCCAGAATTAAAATTGTTGAATTTTTGCCAAGTTATGGTATTCCCAAACTTTGATTTTCATGTTGCCATTATTCCAAAAAAAGATAGGGGTGGGGTCGTCAAAAATGTGAAAAATCTGAAATTACAGAAAATTAATTAATTTGGTTTGCTGGTTCGTTAAGCTAATAAAAACATACACTTCTGTGCTTCCAGAATTGAAATTGATGGATTTTTGGCCAAGTTATGGCATTCCCAAACTTTAATATTAATGTTGCCATTATTCCAAAAAAAGATAAGGGTGAGGGTCGTCAAAACTGTGAAAAATGTGAAATTACAGAGAATTAATCAATTTGGTTTGCTGGTTCGTTAAGCTAATAAAAACATACACTTCTGTGCTTCCAGAATTGAAATTGTTGGATTTTTGGCCAAGTTATGGCATTCCCAAACTTTGGCATTCCTATTAGGCATTGCATTGACTCTCAGACGAACGGTCGGCAGATGGAGAACAATACGCTTGACACCTAAACCCAGGCAGAATTCGAAACAACCTGCACCAGAACCTACCCCACGAAGTTTCTCGTTTGACCTTAGCGAAGGTTGAACACCTGTTCAACGGCCGGGAGAATGTTCAGTAGCAGCAGTATTTAGTTATAAACAATAATATTCCAGATACAGCACAAGATTTGTAATAACTCTTTAGTCACAGCAACATGCATTTATCGTAAGCATTTATTTAAGCGAATATGCATAGTCTACTGATACGAGGAAATGAGCTAGGGCAATGGTTTCAGTTGCTAGCAAAAACACACATTCACAGTAACACACATTATTTCTTATATGTTATTTCATAGGCATTCTTGTAAAGTTTTATTAATAAAATCTGTAAGAGTTCTACCTCAAACCAAGCTTTTACTCATGCATCAGAGGCTGTTGCTGTGTCTTCAGACTCTCACTCACCCACCCAAACCAACCCAACCGTCCACCTAGTTCCAAGTGCTAGTTGCGACAACAAAAGGCAATAGTTATTCACTATCTGCCAGGCATCTAAGCCTCCTCACAAACATTTTGGTGACCCCGACGAACACGTCAACTTACAGGAAAGATTCCGTAACTCTTGGGAATCTTCCGGAATACTTTAATTCGTAGGAAGATTCCGTAACTCTTGGGAATCTTCCTGAATACTACAATTCGTAGGAAAATTCCGTAACTCTTGGGAATCTCCCTGAACACTACAATTCGTAGGTAAATTCCGTAACTCTTGGGAATCTTTCTGAATTTTTTACTCGCCAAGAAACATTTTTGGTGAGCCTTGACTCACAGGAAATTATCCTGAATACGTCAAAATTCACAGGAAAGATTCCGTAACTCTTGGGAATCTTCCGCATTTATCACTCTTGCCATAAACATTTGGTAAGAACACAATCAGCAAAGATAAACGTTGCCGAACAATCCTCTTCTATAACTCTCAATTCTAGAAATCCCCCAAGGCTATTGACCATTTGTTTATTCTTTCGACTACACCACGGTTGCGAACAGGAGCGTATCTAGCTGTCCAAGCAAATAAAACACTCCCAACGATCAGGAATATAAAAACATCTTGCAATATGCCTAGCAAGGAGGAGCAAGCAGCAGAGGAAAAGCAAAAGCCAACTTATTATCAAACAAAGTTGGCCGCAATCGATGAACAGTGGAATCGATTTGCGGATAATGACAAAAATATTCCAGAAATATATAAAACTCCTGAATATTTAAAGTTCTACGTAGACTGTTGTGACTCCTACGACAGATATAGAACCATCATAACCGATAACATGGCTCAAGCCTCGAGCAATGCCCCTGTAAGGACAACTTTGAGCAATGCCCCTGGAAATGCAAAAGCTGCAAATATACTGCAACCTGCTAGCAAGCTGATATCAGCATGTCGGCGACAAAGGGCGATAGCCGATTCCATCAAACGGGTTTTGAAAGAATACTCAAGGACTGGTAGGGCTATTACAAGAGATTCCATAAACTCACTATGGTCTCAATATCAAGACATCCACTTTTCGGTTCATAAAGAATATGAGGACCCGGTCAGGGGAGGATACATGCAGTCTTTTTTCCGGCTGAAAGGGAATGTTCAAAGAGTCTTGGCATCACAAACAAATGCATCAAACAATGAAGATGTGCATTTGCCCAGAGTAAGCATCCCAAAATTCGATGGGGATCTACTCAAATGGACTCAATTCTTTGATTTATTCAAATGCATCATACCAACATGCCCACAGTAAGGAAGATGTGGTACCTCAAAACCACCATAACTGGAAAATTACATGAGGGGATGGGAAATACTGGTTGACGCGTACAACAATTACTTTTTACTTTCTCTAATATTTTTTATAATAAAAGCTTAAACAAAAAAAATTTTACTGAAAACTTGTTTGGTCAACTTGCCCAAGGCCGCCTCTAGGCGGCCTAAGATATAGTTCTATAAAACTCGTACTCTCCCAAATGAAACAAAAAATAAAATGCATTTGTTAAAAAAAAAGTTCAGCACTAGAGGGTTAATATGTGCAATATGCACCCGTATCACAAGCAACTCTCACTTTAACGACGTCAATATTCACGGATAGAAAATTCACTCCACAATTTGAAGTTGAAGACATACTATATTTAGAAAAATCATAATTATTACAATCATCATTATATTCAAATTGAGAACTGCTACATATAATACCGATTTTTTTTATTTTAGTTTACAATTGCTTGCCAATTTCTCGATCCTGCATACTTGTGGCAGTGACAGTCCAAGTATTTACAAGTGTCCGAAGTATGATTCCTCTAGTCGCAATCTGTGCACGGCTTGCGTTGCTGCCCATTTTTGAACATCTCACTAATGTTATCACCTTTAAAACTTTTAATTGATTCCCTCGTTAAAGGTCTTTGTTGAAATCTTCGTCTTAATTATCATCGGGTTTTCGTAAAACTACAAATGGCCAAAATCCATTTTTTAAAAGTAAGTCAAATCAATTGATCTTGGTATTGACCGATTGGAAATAGAGTAAACGATTAAGGTTTCATACCCTAACATATACCCAAACAGAGCTGTTAAATTCAGCTGTTTTTTCGTAAGCCAACACACAAAGCAAAAGCGTGAAAATTTACACAATTTTTCAATTAGAAAAACTCAAGGAAAAGATACAAACATGATACATTTTTTAAACGAGTTCGAACCACTGGGGCTTGTAGTGTATAATTATTGTTTAAAGTCGTTGTAAATTAAATTCGTTAAATTCTTGTTCGATTGCATATAGTGAGTAAAGCACTTTTAACTAAATTTCTTTAAATTTTCAATGAAGAATTACAATCTAAACCCAAAATATAAAACGGTAAAAGGATTTTTAAAATAATTTGTCATGGAATTTGGGGCAGAAACACCACTATACCACTATTCCGCTCAAGAAAACTATAGGTATTCCTGTGTGGTTAAAATAGTGTGAAGGGGGGCGCTTGCCGCAAAAAGATATTTCTTACTGGGAATCGAAAGAGAAATATGTCGGGTGCGTCGTGGGAAAATTCCATAAATGCAGGCGTCACTCCTTATTCGTTTCATACATTGAACTGATCTTTAACTTAGCATAAGGACCGCGCTCCCGACTGATAAGCTGAGCTTAACTGTGCGGGAGCGGGGCCGAGTGGCGGAAGGCGAGCGCAGATCGGGAATGCCGAGGAGCGGAGAGCGGGAAAACGTATGTTCGCTTGGAAGTCCGGAAGCGCAAGAGCGGCCGAGTTTTTTTATGCTCGTTGGTCAGAGGCAGCGCTGAGGGCGACGCAGAGGGCCTCCTGGCATGAACATTCTCCCCCCTCTTGCAATTAGTGCTGATGCTAAATAAATGTTGGATCTACGATTAAAGCTACGAGACAGCACAGTAAACAGGAACATTGGAGTGGAAGGGTGCCGGATTATTGTGGGCTTGGCATTGGTGAGACAAAGTACCTCGGGTACACCTGCATCGATCATGACTGCGACACGTTCCTTCGGAATGTTCGTGGGCCAAACAATTGGAACAGTATTGATGTTTGACGGCTGCCTGGAGCCGTCCCTTAGCACTAAGTCTGATTCGGTTAAAGAGCCGCTCAGATATGAGCGTAGCCTCGGAACCTGAATTGATCGGGGCACGAGCTTGGAAGTCGCGGCCAAGACCAGTTTATTTATTTATTTATTAAGACAATGGCCATGTAAGGCCGTACCCTTACCTCTGACCGAAGAAGGGATTGTTTTTTAAAGATAAAAAGTGTTTTTTTTTATAATAATAATCGCTATACCGAGCAGGATAGCTCTTGACCCGGATAAAAAACAGTGTTTCTCTCGGTGGACACTGGTCGTGGACTTGACGAAATGAAAGGACTTGGAACGGTTGTTATGGTATTGCCGCGATGTAGCAGAGTATAATGAAGGCTGTGGCACGTAAGGCAGGAGTGAGTTCTTGTGCAATCCCGATGCTGATAACATCGTGCGAAACAATTTAAGAACACTTGTCTCCTTTGGCCATAGTTCGATCGCTCATCGACATGCATTTCGAGGAACCGTTGACACATACGGAGTTCCCTGAAAAACAGGTCACACCCTCTAGTTGCTGGAGCCACCCGTGCTTCGTAAGAATGGAGCCTGCGCACAGGTGGGGAGGCATTTGACGATCTTGGCGGTTCCAGTAGCCACTAGGCCTGACATCGTCGATGGCCTCCAAAGTACGATGGCTCTCTCTCAGGAAATTATCCAATTCCTTCCAGGTTGGAATTTCCGTTTTATTATGTATGGATTGCTCCCAGACAGGAAGTGTGATTTTTGTGGAGCTTTAAGAAAACCATTAAGACCAGGAGACAATCCCAAGCTTTAACCTTGATTCAGGACATCCCAAGGGCTGTCAGACAACTCAGTTTTGTGCCATGCAGTTATTTCAGCGTAACTCCAGACTCTTGAGGGACAGCCTGAATATTGAAAAGGATTTTCAACTGGCTGTTGACAAGCAACCGCCGGTTCTCGAAGTGGTCGGTGAGACTTCGCCACGCTGAGACGAACCCTTCATTTGTAAGCGGCGCTTTAGAAACAATGGCGTGCGCATCACCACGCGTCTTTGACAGCAGGTGGAAAAATGTCCCTACAGGGGAGAGACGCGAGCTCTGGATATAGATCGCGGTGAAAAGGTCTCTGAAGGTGGGCCATCGAAAGTAATCACTCGCAAAAACCACGGTGTCCACTGGTGGTAGGCAACAACCCGTAGACGGGGGTGTTTGGACGCTGCTGGAAGCCTGAGTGGATTTGGAGGCGGCCCTTTCTATTACCTCCTGGAGCTGGGCAACACACTTCGAATAGTAGTTGTTCGTGCCAAAAGGGCGCTTATTTTCGAGAGACAGTGTAATTCCACTTACAGCCTCAAAGTGTCCCGAACACTGTCTCTCTCCCACTCCCTCCGGGTTTACAAGACAGAGCTTCCAATTCGCTTTCCAAGCTAGGTTTAAGTTTCATGTATTTTAATTCTAATTTACCTACGAAAGAATAAACTTCTCCGACGCACGTCACGTAATACCCCGAATGGTTTCCGTGTCTTATTGCGAGTGATTTTCTGCTGAAGCCAACCCCCTCCTGACCATGGTCATTCGAACCGGATAACTCCTTCTCCAGCAGCTCCGGTGATCTGACACTCCGGCAGCTTTTAAATCCACATCTAGTTCATTTCCAAATTTTAAATATATTATTTATCAGACTTCCAAAAGCTAATGTCTATATAAATGCCATAAGCCACAGTTAAACTTTCTATTCCGAATAGTTTGTGCTCTCTTTCATTACATGTGTTCCGCTTGCATTTATTTACACTTACTTATGTCCCATACAGTGCAAGCGAAACACACTTAATGAAAGAGAGCACAAACTAATGATATATGTACATTTCTCGCAAAACATATTTACTAAATTTATGTAAATATATATCCACATATTTACATACAATCATATTTAACATAAATTACCTATATTCCGAATTAATTTTGATACAATTTCTGTAAGTGCCAAAATTCAAAAGTGTGTGTTTAAATAAGGGCAAATGCCACAGTGAAAATTCATCAAGTAGTTTTTACTTAATTCCTTTTCGTTCTGTGTTCTGTGTTCTGTGTTCCAGCGCTTGTATTTAGTTACAATTGTTACTCACATAATCCACTCCACTGACCTACTGCCGCTTCCGAAACTTAAAAATATATACCCTTATATTTACTACAAATATTCAAATATAAATAATTGGTACAATTAATACACATCCAAGCAAAAATAATGTAAATTGAAAACTACGAGTTATTAATCTTTAATAAATAAACAAATATATAAACAAATACATTTACACTTAAATACATAGCTACAAACGTGATTACAAGAGCAGACACAAAACCACCGACTTAATTTACATACGCATAATTATCCACTCCCGTAGCTCTATCCTGAGCATACGCATATTAAAATACATAATTGTCGACAAGTCGACGCTCCGATATTTGGCATTTCCTCCGCCTCTCGCTATCTTCGCTATTCTGCATTGATTTCGAATCAGCACCGCGACAAATACAGCAGCGGTCAACGAAATAAGTCCGGACACATAAAATAATTGTTGAATTATTTTTTGTGAAATTCCAACTCCGTATATTTTTTCCTGCTGAGCTGAATTATTGATCCAACGCTTCCGCATATATCCATTAAAATTGACAATTTAAAATTCAGAAAATGAATTCTGTTTCTGATTGGTTATTAAATTCCAAATCCAGCTTCCATATTTTTAAATAATTCGACATAAACTATATCTATCTATAAACAATACCGATTCAATACCGATACCAATATTCAAGAAGACGATCATGAATGAGAAGACCGTAAGCCTTTGTATTCACCTCACTTGGAGCAGTTAGTTCAGTTGAAATTTTAACACCAATTGGTCCCGATTTGACAGACTCATTTTGATAGGACAAATCGAAACCAACAGTTGGTGCTTTGCTAATAAATTCCATTGGGGTTAGAAGTGGACGATGTTCTCGATTGCATACAATACAGCGAATCGATTTTCATTGTATTTAATATTTAAATCTTCATAGGGTATACATCAGAATTTAGTTATACCTTTACATTTCTCAAATTGTTTGTAATTAGTTATCCATTTAATGTAAAGGCAATGATAGCAAAGCGTGGTCGTTCTCTATTTGCTGCCAGCTTTACATTCCACAAATGATGAGTTCCCTTTACTAATATGGAATTATATAACAATCCTAACTACGAAATTCTAGTGGAAGACTAGCTCCACTTTAAACTATATTAAACATTTTAATTTTTGCACTATCGCTTGGGACAATATGTGGCACTTTCCAGCTAATACTGTGTATAGCAATATTATGTGTTTTTCCATCAACTATTTTAAGAAACATATCGTCAGTATTTTTAGCTAGTAGGAGGATAAGCTCGCTTTTAGAATTAACAAGGACTTTCTTATTCGGGGGTGCCACAGAAATCGCTTCCGCTAAATTTCACTTCAATTTCATTCCACGGTGCCACAGGCAATCCGCGGAAGTATTTTGCGCTGAATGAATCAGCGCTCAATCAGCGCTAAATCCGCTAAAGTGTAGTGCTGCCAGCTCGTTTGTTTCTGTTTTTCGAAGTCAGGGTCAGCGATGCCAACTTTTATTGTTAAAAATTCACTTAAGGGAAATTAATAAAATATATATCAAACCGCTTTTGTTTTCGTTAAAATAAACATTAAAAAAAAATCAGTCTTTAAAAGTAACATAAGTTTTACTCCACAATTATTTTAATTATTGTGCAATATGTGAAAACATTTGTCGGACATTATACGTCTGCCATGTGGCATCGCCTTAAAATAGTCATCAGCTGTGCAGTGTTGATTATAACAACAAAGCAAATAAGAAGAAGAAAGCGCCCTCAAAATGTAAGTAAATTTGATTTTATTTTTAAATTCTTATACATTTTGTGCCTTTCTAAGGGGAAAACATCGCTCTGCATATTCTCCCTTCTCATTTCCTTCCGCCGGAGCTCTTCGATTGCTAAAAGCCTAGCTAATGGCATTTTAGTTTAAATTCAATTTATTTTTATTTTTAATATTCGCTCAAAGTAATTATGTGTGTATGTTGATATTTTTGCCAAAATTTGTTTACATGAACATGTGTTTAACTGAACAGTTAATTTCAGCGCGAAAAGTGTTGCCAGACATGGTGAAACTAATGGCTGACAGCTGCTAGAGATGTTTGTTTTTATTAGCTGTATAAATTAATTAGCTATACATAAATAAATTTAAATATTTAAATTAAATTTTAAATTAATAAAACCCGTTGCTCTGCAATGATAAAATATAAAATAATGTTTAACGAACATAAGGGAAATCTTAATTTGAGAGGGCTGCCACCCTCAGCAGAAAAGTTCGAAAAGGTTTGCTAACATGCTAAAAAAATGAAATCACTCGAAGTGCTGTGGCACCGCGGAAATATTCGCGCGGAAATGGTTTCCGCGGAAAGCAAAATCCCTAGTCATTTCTGTGGCACCCCTGATTGTCTTCTGCGAAGCCCAGCAGCATTTTAAGTGGGACTGAAAAGTGAAGTGACCACCAGATCTGATATTATCACCTCCATTCCATCCAGCATTACGATATAAAAGTCCCTCCTGTTGTCCGATTAAGATATAATTTTTCAGAGTTGATGTTATACCAGTGAATCGTGTCCTATCCAGCTCACAGCTATTCAACTCATATCTTATTTCATCCAAAAAAGTGGCCTTGCTCCTGAATTTTTATACCCTTGCAGAGGGTATTATAATTTTGGTCAAAATTGTGCAACGCAGTGAAGGAGACATCTCCGACCCTATAAAGAATATATATTCTTGGTCAGGATCACCTCCTGAGTTGATATAAGCATGTCCGTCTGTCTGTCCGTCTGTCTGTTTCTACGCAAACTAGTCTCTCAGTTTTAAAGCTATCGACTTGAAACTTTGCACACACCCTTCTTTCCTTTGCACGCAGTATATAAGTCGGAACGGCTGGGATCGGCCGACTATTTCCTATAGCTGCCATATAACTGATTGATCGGAAATGGTATAACTTCGGTGTTTTTAGAGTTAGAGAATTCAGATTTTGTACGAATGCTATTGTTGGCAACATAATATGACATACCAAATTTCATAAGGATCGGCCGACTATATCCTATAGCTGCCATAGGAAAAATCAGGGAATTAATAGAAAAAATCATAACTTCGCTGTTTCTCAACATATTTTCATCAAACTTTAGATTTGGCCACTTAATATTATTTCAGAGATTTAATTTAAATTTCATCAAAATCGAACGACTATATTCTATAGCTGCCATAGGAACATCAGCGAAATAATAGAAAAAATCATAACTCGGTTGTTTCTCAACATATTTTCATCAAATTTGA
>VNJQ01007184.1:0-10277 GCA_008042515.1 Drosophila truncata | reverse complement strand
AAGATCGAAGCAGAGCCCTGGCCTTGAAAGCGGTTCTCGACCTCGGTGAAGAGAGGCGAGAAAAGCGAAAAGGGAATCGACGGGAACCGAGCCCATAAATAGGGCAAGGTAACGGCCATTTGGGGGAATCCGAGCCAGAACGTCGTGACCCGCGGGCGAGAACAAAAAAATACGTAAACCGATCGGCGAGGAAAAATTATATGTATATATAGAAAAAAAAGAAAAAAAAAACGTGAGTCCGTGCGTGTAAAGGGAGAAGGCTCCCAATAATCGGTGCCACATTTTAGAGGAAGACATCGACGAGCACCCGATCTGGAGATCGAGGGACTTAGGGAGCGGAAAACGAGGCCATTGTAGAAGAGATAAAAGAAAGGGAGAAAATAGGCCCAAGTTCCGATCTCCGGACAAGGGTTTCGATCCGGGAAAACCGTTTGGACCCGGGATAGCCATTTTCGTCCATTCCAACCTGAAAATAAAATCCGCCGCCATACGGAGGGATCGACCGCCCGCAGAATATTATTCAATTTATTTATTTAATTTATTTATTCAACAAATTTATTTATTTCTTTAAATTATTTATTTATTTATCAAAATTATTTATTTATTTATTCAAATTATTTATTTATTTAAAACATTTATTTATTCCTGTTTGCGTGTACAATTATTTATTTATTTATTTATTTGTTGTTTATTTATATGTGCCAGTGCTAATTATTTGAAAAAGTCCGTTCGATTTGTCTGTGCATAAGAATTTGTATTTCTTTATTGATTAATTCGGCAATATATAGCCGGAAAATGCACGAAAATTAGACAAAGACAAGAAAACGGTTACGAAAGCGCTTAAAAACAAATGGAGGCACTATATTAGATACAATTTAAATGCAACGATATACACAAAAATGGCAAACATAAACAATTTGTAAAAATATAATATTCATAAGCTACATACATACATAATCACACATGAGCAAACAATTATCCTAAACTAAACTCTTACACATCAAAATTCCGGAAGGCTGATCTGCCCAGGCCGATCCATGTTGGGGTATTTGTAGTCATCCTTTGGTAATACGACCCGTCTCAGCCCCTTGTCTGAATTGGAGCTCCAGTTAGGATGAAATTGCTGAAAAGAAAGGAGGATTAATTAATACAATCTTTAATTAATTATATACATATTTATTTATATACTTATACCCATGCATTGTTGTCGTGTCTCTGCAGTTGTTCATGCTGATTCTTTTCGTCGTCGTTATCAATATTAGGAATGTTGTTTGCTTTGCTGCTCGCTGAAACGAGAATATAAAAACAATTTGTAAATTAGTCAAATTAAGGTCAAATATGTTGAAAAATTAAAATTTATAACGATGAATTGCTAATTGTCTTACGTGGGGGGAAGGATGATGACCGGATGAGTCGGTGACCAGGAAAAAGCCAGAATGACCGTGTGCCAAGGGGAATCCGGCAATGTGATGCGGATTCCAGGAAGGGAGGGTGCGTCGAGGGGTAGTAAAAACTATGCCCAGAGCCTACATCAGGGAGGAAGAAGTGATCATCAATTGTATTGTTGAGATTGTGATAGTTTTGATGTTGTTTACCTTTTTTTTGTTTTGTTATTTGTGGATTCCAGATAAGCTATTTCTTCAGTTCTTGGTTCTTCAAAAACATGTACAGTCTCTTTGTTATCATTTTCAGTTTGGTTCTCACTTAAAATAAGGGCTTCGGTCTCTTCATTTTCTCGTAAACTAACAGTTTCATTTTCTCTTAAATTTACAGTTTCATATGCATTACTACTGGTATTTTTGGATTTATTTTTAATTGGCATTTGTGTCTTACACATTCTACCAAGAAAGAGTTCACATGGAGCAAGAGCTAAACTTGGCACAGGAGTAGAATTGTATTCTTCGATTCTTTATTGGTAATCCTTTACCCTAGAACAACGCCTTAAGATATTTTTTGCAATAGCCACTCCTTTTTCTGCTAATCCGTTGCTCTGAGGGTATCTAGGACACGAAAATTGCAATAACATATTATATCGGTTTGCAAAAGTTTTAAACGAGAATGAATGAAAAGGATTATTATCGCATTTGAGCTTCGACGGGTAACCATAACTGTGAAATTTTTTTTTTTAATTCCCCAATGACATCCTCAACTGAATTTTTGTTAAGCCGACTAGCAATCAAAAAATTAGAATATGCATCAAAGATTGACAAATAATTTTCCGCCCATATTCGAATATGTCCATCCCAACAATACGGAAAGGATACTCTGGCGTTTTATCATCTATCAATGGTTCTTTTTTATTGTTTCTTCTGAATTGTTCACATATTTCACAGGCGTCCACCAACTGTTTAATTTGTACGGTCATATTCGGCCAATAATAGAGTTTCGTGCTTGTGCCAATGTTTTTTCAATGCCTGAATGCAGTTCGTGGACCTGTGTGTAGCTTTGTCAGTATTATTAATCTGCAAACACGGAATAGGAGAGCGTGCTCAAAATGCAACTCAGATTTGAATTTATAAAAGCTTTGACAAAACTTGTCTAGTTTATGAAACGATAGCCATCCGTTTTTAACAAACTCAACGATTCTCGAATAGTTTTCATCATTTTCCAAGACTCTAATGTAGCACTGATAGTTTTCTTCTGAAAGACAGGCAGCATTGCTTACTATATGTATAACATTCGATAGTTCTGGAATTTCTGCTTCATCCGGTAGTTTAGCTCGTGATAGACAGTCTGCTACTAACATATCTTTTCCAGGCTTATATTTTACAGACATTTTTGTATATTTTAGAAGATATAGCAACATTCGTTGCAGCCGCATTGTTACTGAGTCAATATCACGGTTTTCCATGATATTCCAGGGGCTTATGATCACTTTCTACCAAGAATTCTCTACCATAGATATAATAGTGAAACCTTTCACATGCAAAGACAATTGCTAACTGTTCTTTTTCGATTTGAGCCCATTTTCGTTCACATTTTGTTAACGTGCGTGACGCGAAACTGATTGGATGCCCATTTTGAAGTGATGACTACAGTCTTAGCTCTGTCATAAACGGCTAAGATCGGACCACTCGTTATAGTTTTAAGCAGGTCATTAAGCTCATTTTGGTGTTTTGCGGTCCAGTTAAAAGGAGTATCATTCCGCGTAAGGTTTCTCAGATTTGTGGTTTTAGAAGACAAGTCTGGAATAAACTTAGCTAGGTATTTAAAAAGTCCCAAAATACGTAGCACTCCAGATTTGTCTTCTGGCGTTTAAATTTTTTCGCAGGGACCGCAAATAAGAATTATGAGTTCAAAAAAATTGAACCACTAAAAAGCCTTTGCGGGGAGTGGGAAATGGACACATTTACCAGCAGAAAACAATAAATAAAATGAATTATTGAGGAATCCTGGATTATGTCCTTTAAGGACATTCGATACATAATTTGAAAGGTACTGCGTCACAGATCACAAATATGTTAACCATTGTTTAATAGTCCACTCGGTTCAGAAGTTATTGGCATTCAATTTTTATAAACAAAAATAAAAATTGAAAAATAATTCTTATTTTCAATTTTTCAAAATTTTAACTATAATTCTTATTTTCAATTTTTATAATAAAAATTGAATCATAATTTTTATTTTTAATTTTTATAATAAAAATTGAACCATAATTCTTATCATTAATTTTTATAATACAAAAAGGAATATAAAATTTTTTTTTAAATTTTAATTATAAAAATTGAAAATAAAAGTTTATTGTGTTTCCGGGATTTACCGTTAAAAAATGGTATATGTGTCCCTCGGCATTCCCGATCACTCGCCTTCCGCCACTCGGGCCCGCTCCCGCACTGTTAAGCTCAGCTTATCGGTCGGGAGCGCGGACCTTATGTTAAGATAAAGTCAGTTTCATGTATGAAGCAAATAAAGGCGGAAGCCTGCATGTATGAACCTTACCCATGACGCCCCCGACTTATTTCTTCGATTTCAACTCCGTTCGCGCGGTGGGTTTTTTATCATCAGCCCGTCTCCACTCGCTACTAATTTTTATAATTAACTATTTTGGAACTCTGAACGGAACGGACGGAAGATGAATTATAAAAATGAATAATAATTTTTAATAAATAATTTTTAAGTAATTGGATTTAATTATCATGAAGTCTGAAAGGTGAAGTTGAAACCTCGGCTTTTTGTTCGGACGGAAAGTAAATGAAATAAATAATCATTTTCGCATTTAATTATTACATAGCCGGAAAGGTGGAATTAAAAAACCTGCGCTTTTGTTGGGGTGGAAAATATTTACTGGGTTATACCGTCGTACAGTAGCGCTTTTTTTCATTATACCCTTACAGGGTATTATAGTGTCAGTCAGAAGTTTGCAACGCAGTGAAGGAGACATCTCCGACCCTATAAAGTATTTATATTCTTCATCAGTATCAACAGCAGAGTCGATCTAGCCATGTCCGTCTGTCGGTCTTTCCGTCTGTCTGTCCGTATGTCTGTCTGTCCGTCTGTCTGTTCGTTTCTACGCAAACTAGTCTCTCAGTTTTAAAGCTATCTGAATGAAATTTTGCAGTTCGATTTCTACATGCTTTCACTCGTACAAATGTCGAAACGGGCGGGATCGGAAAACTATATCACATAGCTTCTATAGGAACGATCAGTACAATTTTCGAAGAAAAATTATAACTGTCAGTTTTCAACACTGATACATATATGATATTTGGCCACAAAATACTATTCCAGAGTTTCGATTTTAATTTCATGAAAATCGGACGACTATATCCTATAGCTGCCATAAGAACAATCAGGAAAATAATAGTGTAGTATGCACATATATTGAGTACCCACTGTACTTAGCGGGTACACACTGTAACACTTAGTTGCAATGTTTATTTAAGGTCTCGGTCATAAACCTTAAGTGGACGAAATATGAACTACCCATTTATGTATATATTGGCCCGCACACAAAGAGTGCAAGTGTCAGCATAAATGCTACACGAGCGGACCACATGTATGTATGTGCATATACCTCCGCGCTCAGTCCAAAAGAGCATAGCTATGAATTTAAGAACATATATATACAACTCCCCGCTGCCGCTGTTGGCAGCGCAGCTAAGGGACTTAGACTTCCTTAGCTTTAAATTCATATTCAATAAGACACAGATAAATGAGAGTTCGGAGCGACAACAATGGTTGCTCCGCCCAAACCCAAAAATCTTAAATAAAACCAATATCAAATAAAACCAATCCTGCCTTACTTATTAAATGGACTAATTACCTGGCGACCGCGAGTGAATAAAAACAACAATAAAAAATCATAACTTCGCTGTTTCTCAACATATTTTCATCAAATAAGAGATTGGGCCACCTATCAATATTTCAGAATTTCGATTTAAATTTTATAGTTTTATAAGCCTTTTTATAGGGTACCAATATAAAAAAAATTAATTTTCTTGAAGAAAACGATTTTTTAGATAAATTTTTTCCTTAATATTTTATCTATATTTTTATTTGTTGTAGGGGGGCGCTGTTGCCGCAAAAGATCCAGAAGTCGGGGATGTGGTGCAGAGAAGGGCCGCTGATTGTTGTAGAAAAAACCCACCGCGCGAACGGAACAAGTAGAAGAAAAAGTCGGGGGCGTCGGTGGTTGAATTCAGGGCGCGTCAGCTCTATTTCGCTGCGAGCGCGGATGCGCTCTTAAGTTGAGCGGCGGCACAATGGGCCCCTCACCTAAACATCCCGCCCCCCTTGCAATCACTCGGGTTGCAAAAGGTCCCTCGTAGTTACGGCTGGTGGCAGGCTCCGGACACGACCCATCCAAACACGGTGCTTTGGGCTACTGGCAGCCCGTCCTGGATTTTGAGGAAGCCCGGCTGCATGATGCGTGGATACATATCCGCGCCCAGGACAACGGAAATCGTCGCTGGCAAGTAAAAACGCTCATCGGCCAAAGTAACGCCCCGGAAGTGGGCACGCACCGCTTCGCTCAGCTTTCGGGACGGCGTACGAACGCGCACGTGAGGCTCGACTTTGAACAGGACATCCAGCCGAACGCTATCGTCGGTTTTGGAGCCCACGGTGGCCGAACACACTTGCTCGTCCCCCACGCTGGTAGTGGGCAGACGGAAACACGCCGCTAAGGATGCGTCGATGCAGCTCGAGGGCGTACACGGGTCAATGAGGGCCCCCGTGTCGAAGAACCGGGTCCCGGTGTCAATCCGCACTAGCGCAGTCGGCAAAACGTTGATGCTGTTCCGCTGCATCAGCGACGCTAGGGTTGGCACAGCGGCCGTGTCGTGCGGGGGCCCTTGACGAGAGGCGGAATATTGCCTAGGCGCGGATGACGCGGGCGAGCGAGCGGTGGATGGCAACCGATGAGTGGCGGACGAAGGCCGTGTAGCGTCTGAGGCTTGTCGAGCATTGGCGAAAGAATGCCGAGGAGTTGCCGACGAGCTCCGGGAAATCGACGGCCGAGGAGTTGCTTGCGAGTGCCGGAAAGTGGCGGACGAAGGCCGAAAACCAGCTGAAGCGCGCCGGGGAGTGGCGGACGAAGGCCGAGGAGCAGCTGAAGCGTGCCGGGAAGTGGCGGACGAAGTCCGAGGGGCAGCTGAAGCTCTCCGTGACCGGTGCTCCTCCTGACGTGGCTGTCGCCGAGTCCGCGGCTTCTCCACCAGATGCAGCAGAGAGTGGTGATCCTGACCACACGTCTTGCAGCAATCCCCTCGCCGACACGCTCAGTCGGAGTGCTCGTGGGCCAGGCAGCTGGAGCAATACCGGTTCACAAGAACCGCCCGAAGCCGCTTCTCGGCAGTAAATAACAGAAAGCGGCGGCACTTCTTCAGCGGATGGATCCCATTGCAGACTCGGCATCGGTAGGACTGCGTACCTCGAGTACATCTGCTCTCCAGTGCTTGGGCGCTGCGTGGACGTGGCGTCATCGTGCTGAATATGACTGGCGGAAATATGATGGAGAAACAAAAAAACAACGTTATCAGTAATGGTGTGAATTACGACTTGGATCTACGGTCAGAGCTATGAGACAGCACAGTGGACAGGAACATTGAAGCAGAAGAATGCATCATTATTGTGGGCAGGTGGCCGCTTCCATCGGAAAAAGCACGACCTTAGCAACGGGCCGTTTGATGAGCCCTCGCGCGGTGCGGATGTCGACCACGCGGACATGGCCAGAGATTTCTCGTAGGGGCTCGCCACTTATTCCGCTTATGGAGCTCCTTGAGGTTCTCTTCCTTCCATCGCAGTCGAAATTGCTGCTGAAGAGCCTTTAGGTGTTGCCAGCGGTTAAGAATGGACGTGTAAGAGGGTGTAAGAGCCAACAGGTCAGCGGGGTCTTCGGACATCGGCGCGAGCGGCCGCGAATTCAGGCACGCCTCGATCTTCGCCAGGAGAGTAGACAGCTCTTCAAAGGTATATTTCCGAGTGGCCGTGGACTTGTAAAACAAGGTCTTGAAGCTCTTGACGCCTGCCTCCCACAGGCCCCCCATATGGGGGGCTCCCGGAGTAATGAAATGCCAGAGAAGCTGCTGGTGGCTATAGGCACCAGTCACAGCTCTTTTCAGGCTTTGGAGAAAATCGCGGGATAGTAGGGCAGCCGCCCCCACAAAGGTCTTCCCGTTGTCCGACTGCACTTGACGGGGGCATCCTCTCCGGGACACGAACCGAGCGAAAGCCGCCAGAAATTTCTCGGTCGTAAGGTCCGACGTGGGCTCTAAATGGATGGCCTTCGTGGAGAAGCACACAAACACCAAGACGTACCCCTTTGTAATGAGACAGGCTCTCCCGTATAGTTTTTTATTTCGAAGGGACCGGCATAATCCACGCCGGTGTACGTGAGTGGGCGCGAGAAGGACGTCCGTTCCTTGGGTAGCTCTCCCATGAGTTGCGTCTGCATCTTTTTCTTGTGGATGACACATACCTTACACGAATAGATGACGGACTTGACCAAAATCCTCACCCTTGGAATCCAGAATTTGGCCCGGATCAGGCGGATCATTAGCTGATTACCACCGTGCAGCGTGATGCAATGCGTAAATTGGACGAGAAGTCGAGACAGATGGCAGTCGTACGGAAGGATTATAGGATGCCGTTCGTCATATTGAAGAAGTTCAGAGGCCGTAACCCGGCCGCATGCTCTCATAAGGCCTTGCGAATCCATGAATGGGTTCAGATTCTGAATCGGACTGGATGCTGGCACTAAACGCTTCTGGTTTAAGTAGCCTATCTCAGAGACGAAGTGTCTGCGCTGAGTGACGGAAACTAAGAGACGTTTAACCGACGTAATCTCAGTAGCTGTCAAGTGCTCTTCGAACGGAGATTGAATCTTCCGCGCGCGCTGGATGAAGCGATAAACATAAGCAAGGACCCGCAATGCCTTGTCGAGTGTGGAAAAACGTTCAAGAATATCTTCGGGGGGCGCCTTCGCGACATGGACCTTAACTGCTCGCGTCTCGAGTTCAGTCACGGAGGCGTCGTTGCCTTGAGTGGGCCAATCACTGCGAGGCCCTTGCAGCCAGGCAGGACCGTGCCACCACAGCTGGCTATCAGCAAGGTCTTGAAGAGCTACGCCCCGGCTAGCGGGATCTGCAGGGTTCTTGCTCGGTTCCTTACTCGGAGCGGACATGTGCCCATTTCTGCACGTCGGTAAACTGGGTGATCTTGGTCACCCGGTTGGCCACGAACGTTGTCCACTGACATGCTGGCTTCTGCAGCCCAGCGATGACAATAGTCGAGTCCGTCCAACAATATTGGGCGGCTGCGGGCCCAGGCATCTTTGGAAGAACGGCGGTGGCCATTTCAGACAGCAACAAGGCACCGCACAACTCTAGCCGCGGGAGTGACACCGTTTTGACTCGGGCCACTCGCGTCTTTGCGGTTAGCAGGTTCACTATAACCGTAGACCCAACCTCGATACGGACGTAAATGGCGGCGCCGTACGCCTTCTGTGAAGCGTGGCAGAACCCGTGGTGCTCGATTTTTAGGTGTGGTCGGAACGCGACCCATCGCGGAATACGAATCTGATCAAGCACGGAGTAGTTCTTCAGGAAGACAACCCATCGCTGACAAAAATCTTGAGGGAGGGCGTCGTCCCACCCTAGATACAGAAGCCAAATGTCCTGCATGAACATCTTCGCCCGGACAATGAAAGGAGCGAGCCAAAGTGCTGGATCGAACAATTTGGCAATTTGAGAGAGGACTTGGCGCTTCGTGAAAGACGAGCCGGAAGTCAATTCTGGCGGAATAAAGAAGAACTCATCAGTCGTCGTCTTCCACCGCACGTCGAGTGTCTTAGCCGTGCTCTCGGCCTCGATTTCGAGGAAATCAGCACGAAGGAGGTGGTCGCTCGGAATGTCGGCCAAAATCGACTTGCTATTAGACGTCCATTTCCTAAGTGGGAACCCTGCCGACTCTAGGGCCCCCTTCAGATGCCGAATCGCAACTTGGGCATCGGCTTTGAAGTCTGCCCCCGCGAGAACGTCATCAACGTACATAAAATGTCGGATAATTTGGCTTGCCTGCGGATACCTCGACTCTTCGTCGTCGGCGAGCTGTTGCAGGATACGGATCGCTAGGAACGGGGCACAATTGACTCCGAAGGTGACCGTTTTTAATTCGTAGTCGCGGATATCCCCCTCGGGATTTGAAACAAAATACGTTGGAGCGGAGTATGCTTGGGATCAACCCAAATTTGCCGATACATCTTCTCGATGTCGGCATTGAAGACGAACCTAAAGTATCGCCACTTTAGGATTTGAATCGTCAGGTCGGATTGTTAGACCGGGCCCGCGTAAAGAATGTCGTTTAGACTGGTCCCGTTTGCGGACGGTCTAGAAGCATTGAAGACCACCCGCACCTTGGTGGTTGTGCTTTCGGGCTTGAAGACCGCATGATGTGGAAGATGGTAGGTCATGTGGCCTAAATCGATGTATTCCTGGATTACCGAGTCATAGCGGGCCTTAAGGGGTGGATCCCTCTTCAGGCGCTGCTCATTACGCAGGAACTGAGCAAGAGCAAAGGACCGTGACGACGCTAGCTCGGAGCCCTCCTGCTCTGGGTCGCGTAAGGGGAGCGTCACGACGTACTTGCCATAATCGTCTCTACTTGTTGTCTGGACAAAATTGTGTTCGCAGACTGAATCCGATTCCGAACTGATCTGTGTGGGCACATCTTCCACCTCCCAGAATTTGGTGAGGAGCTGATCCAGTGAGTCACCGAGGCTGCGGGCAATTCGTGTGGAAAAAACGGACACGCTGCGGGGGCTGGCTGGAGATAATGGG
>VNJQ01007177.1:0-12269 GCA_008042515.1 Drosophila truncata | reverse complement strand
AAAAAGGATAAAGGTAATCGCAATTTTAATTTCACCAGCAGGACCTCACATCGGTGGTATTTCTAAAACTAAGGGTATTATAAAAAATTATTTGGGAAAAATAAAAAAACAAATCGACACAAAATGAGTTAAAGATAAATTTAGATGAAAATTCTCATCCAGCAAGATAGCCTTTGGGAAAGGTGGAAAAAATCCAGACGTTCCCGAGGTATTCGATCCTACCCATGCCGAGTCTGCCAAGGGAACTATCCTCTTCGGAAATGCCTCCGTTTTCTTAGGCTTAGCGCTGAGAAACGGCTCCAGGCAGTCGTCAAACATCAGTACTGTTCCAATTGTTTGGCCCACGAACATCACCACGTGCAGCAGTGGTGATCGATGCAAAAAGTGCAATCGGCATTACTACACGCTCCTGCATACGCACGAAGGTCCAGAGCACGCAACCCGTTCGCAGCAACTGGTCCCACCGTACCTGTAGCTCCTACGGGTCTCATTTTTATTCCATCCTTTGGAGGGCAGGTGTACCCCAGGTACGTTGTCCTACCAATGCAGAGCCTGCCCACAAAAATCCGGCACCCGTCCAATGTTCCCGTTTGCTGTGCTGTTCCGTTATCATAGTTCCATTACGTATGTTGCATCAGTATTGATAAGTTTTTTTTCTCCGTCATAGTCATCTCCACGACCTGGCAGCGCCAAACAGACAGGAAGCCAGGATCACCACGAAACTCTTCAGCCGCTCATCGACCTTCGTCTGCCACTTTCCGGCACTCTTCAGCCGCTCCTTGCCTTTGTCCGCCACATTCCGGCGATCTTCAGCCACGTCAGTGTCACGGCATCAACGGAGGGACGATCAACTACGCCCGCCATCAGCTAAAAAGGGGTTATTGCAACCCGAGTGATTGCAAGAGGGGGAGAATGTTTATGCCCTCTGCGTCGCCTGCACTGCTGCCTCTGACCACCGAGCATCACAAAAAGCTCGGCCGCTCTTGTGCTTCCGGATACGTTCTCCCACTCTCCGTTCCTCGGCATTCCCGATCAGCACTCGCCTTCCGCCACTCGGGCCCGCTACCGCACTGTTAAGCTCAGCTTATCGGTCGGGAGCACGACCCTTATGTTAAGTTAAAGTTTAGTTACATGTATGCAGCAGAATAAAGCTGACGCGCCCTTGAATACTACCACCGACGCCCCCGAATTTTTTTCTTCGATTGATTCCGTTCGCGCGGTGGGTTTTTTTCTGCTCGATCAGCGGCCCTTCTTCTCTGCATCACATCCCCGACTTCTGGACATCTTTTGCGGTAACAGCGCCCCCTACAACACAGCTAACATCGTGTACGTCGCTGTTGTATGTATTGTTGTTCCCGCTTATATTCTGTTGATCTTTATATTCGTTTCGATGTCCTCCATATTTGACGCATGTATTCCCAACTCCTGGGTTTTTCCGTTCTTCTTCATAGCTCCAATGTGAGGTGTTTCTATTTTTAGCTTTGCTGTGCCAAGCCTCTCTTTCGCCTCATATTGGACGTTGTTTATCACGGGTCTGCATTCACTAAATGTGAAAGTTGCAATATATCCTTCCTCCGGTTCGAAAATCCTGGTAATGAGTTCAGCAGCTCTTGTCTCGCATTCCGCTTCATTCCCGTTGATCAGATTCTTCAAACAATTTTCATTAACCTGATTAACAATTTTTTCGATCATTCATATGTATGATTTTCATTTTTCTTGATATTTGTTCTTATAGAATTACATTCCTTCATTATTCGTTTTTAAATACTATGGTGTCATTATAAATTCTGTTATATTCATTGGTAATGGTATAATTGTTTGAAGGGAGTACATTGCTTTCTTTAAAATCGGTAATTTAATCGAAAATATTTGATCTGTTTGATTCATGATGGCTTTTAACTCTAGAAATTCGAATAAGTGTTATTCATATGAAATCTCTATGCCCCGTTCTTCTATTTCTTGTATACTTGTATACTTGTTTCCTGTTTGAATATGAATATGAATATATGAATATGAATTTCAAAATTACTCCAATCTTTGCTAATAATCTTACGGCTACATCGTTTACATTTAATCCGAGCACGTCCATTTTCACCGAAATCCTATCTATCTATGTATTCCAATCTATAAATCCTATTATCTTCCTCTGAAAATGTTTTGCTTATTCAATTTGTTCAGACGAATACTAATATTTAGATATAAGATTGATGGGCTCAGTTTGTATTTGTGCAAATTTTTTAAGATTTTATTTGTGTTATTTTAAAGTTAGTTACTTCCCTTGAGCATGTTTAGGCAAAGTTAAATAAAGAACACAAAGGTTTCTGTTTATTAATTATTTATTTCTCCTAAGGCTTTTAAGCCAGAGGATAGGATAAATTCTTGGGGTTACAATTTAATTATTGATTTAACACAGCTATGGCTGTGAAGTACAAATTTTAGACTAAACTTAAGGTCCGATCCGATCGCGGCTTGTGGCCTCCGAATCGCTGCAGCGCTGCCGCCAAGGTGCACTTGGTATCCGGCGCGTGCGGATCATGCGCTGGGCAAGTGTTCCCGTAACTGTGGGAAAGTGCCGGGACAGCGGTTAGGTTCCGCCGGGCGACGAACTCCGGGTAATTGCACTCGGAGTATTTGGTCACCAGTCACCAACTGCGCGTGTTGGCCACCGGTTATGGCTTGCAGTTTTGCGAATTCCCTTTGTGGGAACTGGGTGTGTTAACTTGTACATGAAGCGAGAGTTATAAATTTACATATGTAATCGGATATTTGACGTGGATGCACGCTGTACATGTAACCTAAGTACACGCCACTTATCTCTTAAGACTTTTCTCCGCTTCCTAAAATGTGTCCTTTAGTGAGGGAACGCAGATAAGGTCCATGCCGCTCCAGACGCCCAGATGTGCGACTATTTACTTAGGGACTATTTACTTAGGCCTCTGCAAAGGCCATATATCTAGAATCTGTAGCCTATATAAGCCGAAGCTGCATCAAAATAAAATCAGTTTCTTACATAAACTTATTACATATTCGCTCAATCGCATTTTTTTACTATTTTGATGAAAAACCCCAAAAAAAAGGGCATGTTTTATTTTGCTTATAACTTCTAAACAGAGGCATTAGGCTTTGACTCCTGATTTCTAACATCACTAGAAGAATGTAAAGATTCGAAATCAAATGCATATATGATCTTCCAATATATTTAAGTATTAAAAAACAACATCCAAAGTCCGATGGAATAGAATGTCGCGTGCGACACAAATTAAAATTCAATTAAAAAAATCTACTTATTATTTTAAAGTCAAACTAAGTACATTCTTAAGATAATTCATTGCATAATACCATTAAATTGATTGCATTAAAATCTTTTACCACGTTTCGCTGAAATCCGTGGGTGAACGCGAATTTTCGAAAAGTGACTTTTGGTTTTGTCGCGTGCGAATAAGTGAAATTTTTGTGAATATCTTCAAAACGAACAAATGTCAAAAATCAATCTTAGCACCAATTATATTGCTAACCAAGAGCTATACATTTCAAATTTTATAAAATTGAAATAAAGTCTTGGCGCATGTTTTTTTTTTTAGTTTGATTACGGACGAATGTCGCATTCGACATTAGAGAATTGCCCATAAAAATATATTGGAAAATTAAGAAAAAATTCAGGGAAAATTCTAGATATTCATAAAAATATACTAGAAAATTAAGAAATATTGAAAAATATATATGTTTACATACAAATTAGGACAAATTCTTGAAAAACAGCGTTTCTCCTTTTATATTGTTGTGTGTTTACGAAAAAAAAATCCAAAATGTTGTCCGCTGAAACCATTAAACTTATTAAAGGGAAGATAGAAATCACAGAGGCGTGTAGGCAGTTGTTAGATCTGCAAAGCCTCAGTTTAAGCTTTATAAAGCAGTACGACGAGATAGGAAATAAATGCATGCTTAATCAGTCGACTTTGGTTTGTATTGGAGCAATCGATCACGACTACTTCAATAAGAAACATTATGACGCGATGATGGCAGAATTCGATAACATTAAACAAAAAATAGACCGCGTACTGCAGGAAACAGATAAGACTGAGGCAGCATCCACAACTTTAGAGAAAGCATTAGATCAATTTGAAAACTACTTAGAGGAGACACTCGTTGCAATTCAGGAGGATAGGGTAAAAACTTTCGATATTCGAATTAAAAGATAACTATTTATTGGGAAAAACTTATAAATTTAAAACAAGTCACCCAGATTGACGTCATAAATAGGAGTTATGATGTAAGATTCGAAGAAATTGAATTCGATATCGCATCACTCATAAGCGACATGTGAAATAAAATTAAAGAAACAATGCATATTAAAGTAGATGAACAATTGATGATTTGCCTACACTACCAAAAACCCAGGTTCCAACATTTTTTGGAAATTCCAAAGATTGGGACCTATTTTATGAGTAATGTATTGAACTCTTTCATTAAAGAAAGGATTTAAGTCCAACCCTAAAATTTAATCTAAAGATTATCTAAATAGCTTGATAATGTGAATGTCAACTCAACGAGGCAATTAAATATGTTTATTTACTCTATAAATGAGCAGCGGTCAAGCGTCGGCCTAACAGCGGCCCAGCCAAGGAGAAACTTCGCCGCCCAGGAAAACGGAGCGAGAGGAGGATAGCGCTCAGCGCCTTTGGCGCAGCCACCATGACCGCCCAATAAGGCAGAGAAGCGCGAAAGCCCAGTGCGCAGCCGCTGGCTCAAAACGAAGAGCGGGCAGAGGAGCGCAGCCGCCGGACGGCACCCGAGACCGAAGCGCAACTGCAAGTGTGAGCGAGGCCACCCGCGACGAACCGCGCTAAGCCTGCGAGGGAGGGAAAGGAAGGCAACGATCGGCCCACGCTGAGAGACGCGTGACATTAGATCGTGGCAGCGCTCCCAGCAGAACTAGGTCACGGCCGAGCCGCCAAATGGCAGCATCGGCATTTAGTTTTTGACCAGCAAGTGATCGAGTTGTAAAAGTAAAACCGCGGAAAACAGAAAACCCGGCATAGTATATTCATCGAGGACAGGCCTTTCAGCGAGGAGCAAGGAGAAGAAGGTTAGCGTGACCCTGATGGCGTGGCCCAAACTCCAGGGGAATTGGAAACGTGAATAAATAAACTGAAAATTACTTAAGCATCGAAATTCCCGCTATTTTATTTTATATTCCCCGCTCCCTACCCTTAACACGTGTTCACGCTTCCCTTCCGCTCGAACCGCTGCTGTTGAAGTTATTCCGGGCACGCCTTCAACCAGGACGGGAACAGAAGCACCACGCTGCTGATGTAATTCCGGGTGACGGCGTAGGTGGTGGCGGTTGGAATTATCCCATGCCGCTCGCCTTGCCTCTGCGGCCTGCCGTGGGAATAGCCCCTAGCGTGGTCTGGACGATGGCAGCTGGAGTTATTCTGGGCCGCTTGTCCCAGTTATTGGGAACCCGCCGCAGCTGTTATTATTCCGCGGGGGAACACAGTCGAATTGGTTCGCCTCGCTGTTGGAGCTATTAAAGGCCTCGTCTTTAATTGACAGTGGATTACAAAGCACAATTATATCAGAAGAATCTGCGAAGATTCCAGAATTGAGAAAAATTAGGTCTCACTCACAATTTAGTGTGGTATCTTACACTGAAAAGTGCATCTCCAAGCACAAAACTATTATCTCTATAAAAAATTCTCACAAGTTTTAAAATTGAAGCATTAATACTCCCAAAATTTGTGAAAGCTCTTCCAGTCAACACCATTGATGTTGATAAGAAAAAATGGAAGAATTATAAATTAGCTTACCCCGATTTTAATAAGCCAGTCGTATCGATCTTATTATTGGAGCAGATTTGTACTCTCACATTCTACAGAATGGAGTTATAAAGATGGATGGGCTCTTTGGACAAAAAACTGAAATAAATTAAATATCAATAAAATCCGGAGCTAAGTAAAAATTCTTAAAAAAGGATAAAGGTAATCGCAATTTTAATTTCACCAGCAGGACCTCACATCGGTGGTATTTCTAAAACTAAGGGTATTATAAAAAATTATTTGGGAAAAATAAAAAAACAAATCGACACAAAATGAGTTAAAGATAAATTTAGATGAAAATTCTCATCCAGCAAGATAGCCTTTGGGAAAGGTGGAAAAAATCCATAAGGAAAATTATGATAAAATCCGAGTAGTTCAGGCAAAAATGCAAGACGGATTAATTACAAAACCCATTACCAAAATTTGTTCCTTAGAAGGCGTGAAGTCTGTTCGCAAAGATGAAGTTAACCATGCGCCAAAAAGACAAACTAGAGAGACAGCGGGAATGTCAAAGATCGGGTTTGTTATGACATTGTTATTTTTTCACATTGAATTTTTCATTTTCAAACACATTGCCGAATAATGAAAAACCTAGATATTCTATAAAAAAGATAAATAAAACGTCGTCAATATTCTTGTAGTGTGTTTACACTAGGTTGCGTTATTGCGTTAACAGGGCAAAGTCAGTTTTTTTTACAAAGAATTTGTATGGGATCTAGTGATGGGAAAAAGTTGCGTCCAAGTAACATCCAAGCTACGTTTGTTTCAATAACAACTAGTTTCGCTTGATAACTTCCTGATTTTCGGGCTATCAAACAAGTTTCACCACTAAATCTAAAAAATTTTGTAAGTGATAATTGGAGCAGTGCGTGCTTAGGCACTTCTGGGGCTATGGACAGGCAGGATTGCGGGGAGTTCAGATAAACTTCCATTTACGAGTATATAAAAGATAAAAAATAACGCAAATTCGGATCAAAGTCATTCGACCGTTTGACTCTTACCAGAATCACAAAAAATTATAACTTCGCTGTTTCTCAACATATTTTCATCAAATTATAGATTTGGCCGTTTATTATTATTCCAGAATTTCTGTTTAAATTTCATTAAAGTCGAGCCACTATATTCTATAGCTGCCATAGGAACATCAGCGAAATAATAGAAAAAATCATAACTCAGTTGTTATTCAACATATTTTCAACAAATTTGAGATTCGGCCATTCAATGATATCTTAGAATTTCGTTTTTAATTACATAGCTCAATTGTAATCTGCAAGGGTATACATATAAACTTTGGTAAGCCGAAGTTATCTTCCTTTCCTTTCCTTTGTTTGGAACTCGTAGCTCTTATTTGCGGTCCCTGATTTTAGCATTCTGGCCTTTTTTTGGGCAATGAATTATGATAAACATTTATGCACATGCACATATTTATAAATATGCCATTAGTTACATAGGCACAATATACATAAAAAATCAATTTTTATTTTAAAAATCATAAAATAATAGTTATTTCTTAACTTTTATATAAAAATTGAGACATAAGAATTATTTTAAAATTTATTTTATAAAAATTAAATAATAACTATTATTCTTTAATTTTTATTTTAAAAGTTATAACTGTTACGATCCCTGATTGAAAGCTCCAATCGAAAAGGATAGTACGGACTTGACATGTTTAGGCTCCAAGGCTCAAGGCACGTCATCGCATCGGGTAATTCCTCGTATTTAGAACTCGTTTCAGAGAATTGTGATATGGTAAGCGACTTAGGTATAGAGGACCACGCAAAATATATAAAAGAAGTATGAAAACCTCACATTCGGGACCTTTGATGTCGGCAAAACGGTAATAAAAATGCAATTAATGGGTTAGCCGTCAAAAATTTAAGTGTTTTAGGCAATAAAAAGCAATTAATTACGGTTAGCTGTCAGCATGTCAATAGGGGACGGGTAATAAAGATGCAATTAATTAGGGTCAGTGCATGTAAAGGGGTACTTGAGAAACAAGTGTGCAACCCCTCCCACAAGGATATGAACACGTGTACGATCCTGGACTGCAAGTGCACGTTCACCCACGACCCTCATTTGAAAAGGGACAGAGAAGCAATTAAAAAAGGGCGCACCGCAGTGACCTCGTTCCCGTACCGAACCCGATCCCGATCCCGTACCACACCGCATCGTAGCGTCCCTGAACCGCACGTGCACGCTCACCCACTATCATCACCTAAAAAAAGGGATGGGGATGGAAATGAGGAAGGGTGCCAGTCTCGTAACGGAAAAATCCCGCTCTGCTCGCATATGAATGGTGATCACCCACGATCCTTACATAAAAAAGGGATGGCCTGTGATTTTCTCAGTGAGTTTTACCACTTAAAAAGGTCATTTTTTCACATTGAATGATACGATTTTCCCACACTCGTTCAACCTTATCTCGAATGTGTACAATTGTAACGGTTTCTCCAACAAGTAGCTAGATCCCTCGAAAAGGATAAGAAGGGTAGGAAGGGATGTCAAGCAAATGTTAGCAAACATTTGGGAGTTTCGATTTTTTGTGGGTTCGCGTAAACTCTAATTGTGACTTAAGAATCACTTCTAGTTTGTCTTTCAAACGGTCCGGTAAAATTCACCAATATAAAAATTTACAGAAACATTTTTGAAAATATTCAAAACTAAACGAAAGTGAAATCTAACTCTCAATTCGTAAAAAAAACAGTGCGAAAGTTCAAAAAAAAAAAAAACTTTAGTGAAAGCTAAAAATCAACAATCACAACAATCAACAATCAATCAACACAACGACAACCATCAAAATGAATTCCTACAACATGACAACATATTCAAGAACCACACCTTCTGCAACACCTGTCAGAGGATCCTCCCCGCCAACACCCAATGGCAAGCTCATCTTCGTACAGAAGAGCACAAATACCATGCCACCCGAACCCTGGAAGGAGCCATTAAGCAAATTGTTGGTGGATACAAGGGACGTATCCTAAAATACATGTTTGTGAATGAGGGGGCAGCTCTAAGGATTCCTGCTGAATTCTTATATGAAGCAGGCCAAACGCTGCTCCCTCATATTGAACGAGTACTAGGCTATCACACAGCCTCAAAAATAAATTTTGAGCTCTTTGCGGAATATATGCTCATAAAAGATGAGATGACGCAACTCGAAATAAAATCATTCCAGAGTAAGATGACTCTGGTATCGATGGGAACAAATTTAAATGAGTTCTTCAATTCCCATGCGGTATCAATAATTACCAAAATGGATGAGTTCCTAGAGAAGGACAGTGGATGGACCCTAACAAAGATACTTAGGGTCGAGTTAAATATGCTTAAATATGTTCCTATGAGAGGATCCGAATATTTTGAGCTCCCAGCATCCCTAAAAAAAGAAAGGCATGCATCAATGTGCAGAACAAAGATTTTTTCTGCTTCAAGTGGGCAATTGTGTCTGCTCTCAACCCGCAAACGGAAAAAGGAGAACGGTGCTCATCATATGGTGTGGATATAAGATCACAAATTATCCGCACCAAAACTAATATATTAATAAACTTCACTGGGTTGACATTCCCAATGAAGTTCAATCAAATGGACTTATTCGACAAGCTGAACCCACACATTAGTGTAAATGTGTTTGGATATGACAGTGAGGAGGACAACATAATCGGACCCTACTATTCAAATGGAAAGGAGAAGCAGCATCATATCAATTTGCTGTTCCTAGATGGATCAACCCCTGAAATCCATGGGCATTATGTATGGATAAAAAATATGTCTGGGTAAGTTCAAATTCAAATAACTCCAACAAAAACAAAACAAAACAAAACAAAAAAAAAAACAAAAAGAAAACAAAAACAAAACAAAACAAAAAAAAACAAAAAAAAAATGTTTTTGACAATAAACTAACTCAATTTGTTATTTCATTATAGCCTTTTGTCTTCTCAACTCGGAAAATCCAGAGTCAAACGTTGGTTCTGCAACAAATGTCTTTCTTTTGCAACGCGTCAGGAAAGGGCATAGCGACATGGAGAAAGATGCTGCAATATCGTCATTGAAACGCCCAAGGAATCTGAGCTGTCATTTAAAAATGTCCACAAACAGCTGGAGGTACCGTTTGCTGTGTATGCAGACTTTGAGTGCATACTAGAGCCTTCATCAGTAGATTTAAGTGATAAAACCAAAAAAATAAATAAGCATATCCCAATAGCCTTTGCCTACTATATTAAGTGTTCATTTGACCCCTCATTAGATAAATTTGTTACAAAGACTGGTTCAAATGTCGAGCGCACTTTCGTACAATCATTAACATCCGATTTGTCTGCTATTTACATAAATTATATGAATAATGTAGTTCCCCTCCAAATGAGTCCACAGGACTCTTCTGATTTTGATCAAGCCCTTATTTGTCACATATGTAAGGGAATTTTAGGTAATGGCAGGGTGAGAGATATTTGTGAAAGAACTCGGGAATATTGAAGGAGAAATAAAAATAATTCCATTAAATAAGGAATTATACATTTCGATTTCAAAGTGTATACCAGAGAACTGCTCAAGCCACCGGGAACAGCAAGTGCACTGGCTAGATACCGAGTGTCTCAGATACTCGAGTGTATCTGCTACCGACTAACTCAGACACTCCAGTGGTTGTGGTACCCATAGAAAAACACTCGAGTGCCTCAGACACCCAATATTTTTTTGCTTGCCTGCGAGAGTGCTAGTGCTTGCATCGGCTCAATGCTTAGGGTGCTGAGACTCACGAGTAAAGATCGGTCGCAATTCATTTTGTGTATGCATATATTTGGTACGAGTGGGAGAAAGACAGCCTAAGAAAGGATGGGTTAAAAGAAGGCAAAGATCGGTCGCAGGTCATTTTGTGTATGCATATATCTGGTACGAGTGGGAGAGAGACAGCCTAAGAAAGGATGGGTCAAACGATCACACAAATAAATGTCGTGTGTGAAACTTTGCTTTTTGACACTGCCTATTTCGCGCTTAGAAAATTTGAAATTAAAGACCACATTTATTTTTTTTTTTTTACGTTTTTAATGTCTTAATTTATATAATAATAATACAAAAAGTATATCGAATATAGATAGATTAAATAAATTAAAATGTTAAAAGGACCTTATTTTTTGCACATTTTTACGATTTTGCAACCTTTGTAACTAAAACAAAAACAATCTTAAATACTACTTAATCATAAAAAACATATTAGATAGGATATTAATAAAGATATAAAAAAGCCATGCTTATTGTTATGTTTTGTTGTCATATTTGTTTTTACGATTTTGCAACATTTGTAACTAAAACAAAAACAATCTTAAATCTTAAATTTTGTTACCCACAGAGGGGCAAATATAAAAAAGGCTTTAGAAAATAATATTCTATTAAACTGCAGCAGGCACCTGTTGGCAAATGCTATCTAAAAATTATTTGACAAGTCAATTTAAATAACTAAAATTGTTAAGACATGCAGAAAAATTGTAAAGTACTTTAAAAAAGCTGATTTACAACACAAGCTAGAGACAACATTAAAAAGCACATGTCCAACTCGATGGAACGCTAAGTATAAAATCATAAACATATCATTATATAAATTTCATCATAGAAAAAAAAATATTTAAAAGTATATTAAAAAAGATAAAAAAGCAATGCTTATTGTTTTTTAAAAACGTTTTGTTAATGTTTCTTGACATATTTGTAATATGAATGTAGAAACAGCAGGCTGTCTACTAACTTCGGGCACAATCTGTTTCGCTTTTCGGTAATTATATTACCTGCTAAGGAAAACACCCTCTCAGCTGCCGCGCTACTTGCTGGTATTGACAGAAGATTCAATGCCAACTTTGATAAAAGCGGATATCCTATTTCATTATTTTTCCACCACTGAAGAGCCTCAAAATTTTCAGAAAATGGCACTCTTTCTCTTATATATTTATCTATTTCTTGTAATGGATCTTGTACATAGTTAGAATTGGAAGTATTTATTAGGTTGGAGAAGAAAAAGGAGGTTTTAGAGACTGTTTGGTTATTAGTTATTATTGGTAATGTTGGGCTTTCGGGAGACGAATGAGAGTCGGAATAAGTTGAAAAACTAGAACTTGAACTGATTAAACTGTTATCAAATTTGGACATTTCAGAACAGCA
This sequence comes from Drosophila truncata, assembly GCA_008042515.1. Lineage (NCBI taxonomy): Eukaryota > Metazoa > Arthropoda > Insecta > Diptera > Drosophilidae > Drosophila > Drosophila truncata. Next base: position 306 of record VNJQ01007177.1, on the reverse strand, counting down.
AAAAACTTTAATTTCTATAATATGTTCTTCTTGCAAATTTGCAGCGGGAGGATATAAAAACAAAGCCGCCCTATGCCATATGCTTAGATTTGCCAGCTAAATATTATTAACATTTTCTTTAATTTTTAATTTAAGAAATGATATTAATGAAATGTCTGAAATATTAGGCTCGCATATTTCTGAAATTTTGGAAATGGCAGGTAAAACAAAGCAAAGGGACGGCGAGCTACATGTTTGCGATTCCTTAAATATTCTTTCGAAGTCTTCCAGGAGCTCGACGATTACTTTTAATGTTGATTTGCTTAG